>JAXQJV010000490.1:0-18743 GCA_037042255.1 Penicillium sp. PG106-07D
CCAGGCCCTCGGAAATCCCCAATGTGGCCAAACTTTCCTGTCCGATCAATCGTCACCAGTACTTTGACCTCGAGCTTCGCACTGAGGCTGCCATGCGTTGACGCACTGTCCATAGGGCTGAGCCGCATCCTATCGGATGCCGCCAATCACCAAGCCATTGTTCCGCTCCAAATGAAATTCGTGCAGTCGCGATTACCTCCCCTCTCCTCCGTCCCCAGACGGCCAGGGAGGGGCAGAACGTAGCAGTGCCACTTATCGGCACCATCGAACAAGCTAAATCAGTGAGGGCTAGCCGCGGGATCTCCGAAACCGCTACTACATTGAGAGGAGTTTTTTGGCCCCATTGCCTGGCAGTAGGACACTGGGAGTTTGCAGTCTATACGGAGTACTCTGGAGTGTAATTGTAACTTGCAAGTGATTGTCGGCCAGCTGGTCCCTGCCGCAGTGTGCTTGGAGATCCGTGACTGGAGTCGGCATGCCGCGATCCTAACTGGTTCCCAATATCGCGACTGGGTGAGGAGTTCTAAAATCAAACCGTACCTGATCGCTTGATAGCTGACTACAAGAGCACTCAACACTGTACCAGAGAGAAGACTGTGCTGCCCAGCAATCATTGCTGCCGCAGTGAGAATTGTCGAATCCACCAGTGTGGAGCCCCGACACAGGCGGGAAAGCTCTAGACCATCCAAAACCATACAAACGAGGTCTCAAGCCGACTAATCGTTGACCACAGTGGCACACACATCGATTCCCTTATATACAAGCCGGGCGAATATTAGCGATGACATGGCGTTGTATACGGGGCTTGAAACTACAACCACTGTAGAGGCCAAGTTGCCCTGAAGCCGCACTCAGAAAGAAGAACGTCAATTCATCATTGACTCTGACTTAATACAAAAAAGCTAGCAAGCTTCGTTGAACAGGAAATCGGCAGTCAATGACCATGCTTTCTCTTCACTTCTTGAGCCGTGACCCCCCTCCCCAGGCATCGCGATCCGCACTGTGCCCGTCACGAGCCAACTTTCCCAAACAGGCAACTAGTTAACTAAACGAGACAGCGAGACATACAACAATTATTTAAGCACAATTAAGCCATCGTCTCCTTCAATGGCGCAAAGTCCCAGTCCGACCGGATCATATCGGCTGCCTTCTCCGCGACCGCATACACACTGCTCACAATGTTTCCACTCACATTGTTCGGGAAGATCGATGCGTCAGCCACCCGCAAGCTCTCGACACCCTTGACACGCAGCCGGGAGTCTAACGCATCGCCCATTGCGACGGATCCGCAGACATGGTACTCGCCCAAAATTGCGTCGTGGACCGCTTCCTTGGCCGCGGCCAAGTCAGACAGGTCAACGTTTGGCTCGGGGAATGCGCGCTCCGCCAGTGAAGATTTCAGATGAGCGGACTTTCGCACTTTGTCAACCCAGCGGAAGCCTGCACCCAGGATGGTGACGTCTGCGTCGTGCCCTCCGTAGTTGGGCTGAATCACGGGGGGCTTGGTTGGATCTGGATGCGATATTAGTTTACGGGTTGCTTTTTCAAGGGTGGTGTCAGATAGAGAACATACCAGCACTTTCAATGTGCACATAACCTCGAGTTACGGGGTACTGCAAGCAAATCGCAAATGTGAGACCAGCAGGTTTATCGGGCGATGCGGGCGGGAAGATGTGCTTCTGGTGCTCGATGCCGTCTACATTCGCAGTCGCGGGCACCAAGACCATTTGGATATTTGCAGACACGTCGCTTTTAATGTGATTAATAATCTGCTTGAGCTGTCGCGCGTGGAAGTCGCTCGTCGGCTTGACATCTCGAATACTCTGAACCACAGCCTCGAGCTCAGCTTCGGACAAGACCGACTTGGCAGGGAAGAAGCCCTGCATCGTGGAGGTGCAACTCAAAGGACCACCGCCTGTCTCCAAGTACTGCTTCTGTGCATTCTGCATCACTTCTGGGTTCTGGTAGAATGAGTCCAGGGTGATAGTACCGGGCTGCGTCTCATAAACAGCAAAGGTGATGGAGTGGTCCTGTAAGTTGGCGCCGACAGCCGGATTGGCGACTTTGCATTCGACGCCCGCCTCCTTGAGGACCTCCGGGTCACCGATGCCCGAGAGTTCGAGGATCTGGGGGGACTTGAGTGTTCCGCCGCAGACGATGACCTCGCGCTTGGCGGCGATTTCATACTCCTTGCCATCGTGCGAGATGCTCACGCCGGTGGCTTTGTTGCCGTCGAGAACAACCTTGTTGACCAGGGTTGAGCAGAGGACTTTGAGGTTGGGCCGTTCCTTGTTCGCCTCATAATATCCGCGGCCTGCATAGCTGCGCTTGCCCTTGTTGGGGCCTGTCCGGATGATGGAACCCAGAGTGTGGTAGAAACCGATGTGGTCGCCGCTCCAGGGATCAGTGGGTTTCTTTGTGAAACCGGTGACTTCGTCGCAGGCTTTGATGACATCATTCTCGATTGGGAGGATCGAGTCGTTGAAGCTCGTGCGGACCGGCCCACTTGTGCCGTGGAACTCGCCGACAAATGGCATGGTCGAGCGGTCTGTGATTGCTTCATCGTATGGTTCGAGCGTCTGGCCGTTACGGTTATTTTGGACATAGGCTTAAGGTATAAGGGGACGAGGTTTACCTGATGCTTGCGCATATACTGCTGCATGATATCGGCCGACCAGCCCTCGTCCTCGACCAGCTCGGCCCAATCGTTGTAGTCTTGTCGAGATCCTCGAACATACATCATGTAGTTGATGCCGCTGGAACCACCCAGCAGCTTACCACGCGGGATATGGTGTACTCGTCCCCTGTTTCCTTCCTATAACAGCAAAAGTCATTAGATCGACATTCCCTTATAGACTTTTGTGGAGAGAACTTACCTGCGGTGCACTGTACAGGCACCAGTCATACTCAGGATCCTCGAACATCTGGACGAAAGCGGCTGGGGTATCGACGAGTGGATCGCCGATACGATACTTCCCAGCTTCAACGACGCCAACAGTCACATCTGGATTCTCACTGAGTCGCGCAGCGATAACACATCCCGCGGTACCGCCACCGCAGATGATGTAGTCGAAGGAGGTGTTTGTAAATTCCCCGATGGAGCAAGTAGGCGACCCAACGCCCGGGTCAAGGTCCTGTGTGCCCATGATTTCAAGTAACCTTCCCAGAAATGAATCGAGTTATAGAACAAGGTAGGCTGAATTCGAAATCACGGGCGTAGTGGCAAGGTGGGATGTCCATCTTATTTGTACACTGCACTTCTCCCCCTCGTACAACCTGATGTCCTCTACCGTGGCTGAGCTGGATTTTGACACTGCGGGGTTGCAGCTAAAGTGGCCAGATCAGGCGCCCGAACACAGAAACTTGGCTAGGAGGTATCCGAGATGTTCAATAGAAGCGACATGCTACGATTGGTGTATCGGTTGCTGATTTCCATGGGGCTAAACCTTGAAGCTGTTTGCCCCGCACCGCGCACCTCAGTGACCGCTTGGCTGTAGCCAATCACCTTGTCAGCCCTGCTCGAGCTGACAAGTAGATACTTGGAGCTGAGCGAGAATCACCACGCACCTAATTCTTAAAAAATGTATTGCATTCAGGCCATCCATCTGTATTGCCGATCCACGTTGGCTGAATTCTCGGGCGTGGCCGATGCTTGCGCTTCGATGTAACTTGCCTGCGTGGCATCCATTCCAGGCAGGTACGCCGAGAATGACTAGGCACCACTTGCATGCATTATACATACTGCCCTAATAGATATACCCGATCACCAGTACAATGCTCGTTTTATTCTCCGCCTGAGTCTGTTATGTCTCGCTGTTTTGATTTGGTGGCCAATGGGGTTAACAACGCATTGTCAGCTCTCACGGGCATATGGTGGCCTTCCTTTGTGTTCCAGCTTTTACACACAGAACCAAGGCTGTCTGTTTCATCTCTATGATGGAAAACTGATCATGATCAAGTGTTAAGGATGTTGGCGTTCTTTCACGGCCAATGTGCAGCCTTATTGTGAGAGGAAGGTTCCCAGACGAATGTAACCGAAGCTCCAAACGGCACGTCCGCAGCCCAATGAGCTGCATATGAGTTGCAGATAGACAAAAATATGCATTTTCAGGATTTAGAGTGCACTCATTAAGCTTATTAATTCCCGAACCAGGGCTGCCAAGTCCGCGCGAACTACCGTCGATGTCATTATCGTTCTGGTGTAATAATCAGCAAGAAAACTTATCTGGAACTGACTAACATGGTCCTTGTTGCACGCTTTTCGCATCGAGCTACACGTCTGATATTTCATATCTACAAGAATGTCAGGGGTGAAAAGTTGTCAAAGTGTAAATGATGTATACCTAGGCTCCTTGGATACAACCTTACCTACACAAGCACAGATGGTTTACCAGGATATCCTCAGTCAATCTCCGCGTATCCTTCTTGTCTCTCGATTATCTAGTTACCTTTCTTCTTATCTCTCCTTTCTTGTCCCTCTTTCCCCCTCTTTGTTGCTTTCTATTGCTAAATATGGGCATAATGTGTCGGCATTATATCACGCAAGGTAGACTCGTAATGTATGCCGCCTTGGCCTGTATTTGCGAAGGCACTCAGCGATCGCTACCAGTCTCTACGGGCCATGACGGGCCATGACGTGGGCATAATCGACACGAGCTACCAATTTCACATCGACAATCGGAACTCAAATACTTAGGCACCAAATAACGGAGTTACAACTTAGCTATGGTCTTTATGTTGAGTTGAACAGATCTTAGCCCAAATCGCTGGGCCGGACTCGGCCCGATAAGCGAGACTCGGCACGCTGAAAATTTGAACCCACCGGCCCGATTTTAGGAGGAGCCCGGGATTCGAAAAATAAGCTTGTTTTGCCACATGGCGTTAAGATCGAGAGTTAATATTTGCAGCTAATGCACAAGACCAGGACAATGATCTATTAAACTCGAAGCATTTACACCTTTCATTCGATATTGCAGATTTGACCTCACTCCGTCTTCTTGGCCATCATATACCCCACAGAGCACACCAAGACCTCAAGCGAGAACCAATTTCCCCAGGGCACCAAGGACTTGGCATCACGTAAAACCTCCAACAGGGACCTCGAGCTCTGAATCACGCAATAGACCCACATTATCCTCATAGGGAAAATTTTCCTCTGAGTAGTGATACTACACTCTATGCTCTTCCTATACCCGTCATCTGTATCTTGATTGCCTTTTGCAAGGTCAAATTTTCGATTTCTAGGGTATACAGACTCGATCGCAACTATGACCGCCACATCTTTCCACCCGGAAGCGGTGGATGAGCATCAAGCTCAGCCTGTAGATGAGTCAACTTTAACAAGCACTCGTCGATCGATCTTTCGATCCATCCCTTTCCAGATCGCGATTGCCAGCGGCGTCTCCTTTACCGCACCTGGTATGTGGGACGCTTTGAATAATTTGGGTGCCGGTGGTGCAGCAGAGCCTTATGCTGTATCTGCGGCAAATGCACTTGTCTATGGTCTGTTCGCGATCGTCTGTGTCGCGGCGGGAGCTATCAACAACCGCATCGGCCTCCGTTATGGATTGACGCTTGGAGCTATTGGTTACCCCATCTACGGTGCTGGTCTTTACACCAACAACTACTCGGCAAACACCTGGTTCATGCTTTTTGGCAGTGCCTTGTGTGGTATCTCTGCTGGTTTCTTCTGGGCTGCCGAGGCTGCCATTATCATCGGATATCCTAGCCCTCACGAGCGTGCATTCTACCTTGGTATGTTCCCGGACTGTCCATTCTGTTGCCTTAAATCTTCCATTATAGATACTAACCAGAAACAGCAATTTGGCAAACCGCCAAGGCCGCTGGGCCAATTGTGGGAGGTGCAATCAACTTGGGCCTCAACGCAAAAACTTCGACCACGGGATCCGTTAGCTCAAGCACGTACATCGTGTTCATAGTCATCATGTGCCTTGGCCTTCCTATCGCGCTCCTACTCAGCCCAGCCGAGAAAGTGCAACGCAAAGATCGAACCTTGGTCCTCGTTCACAAGCAGGCCACCTGGGCCGCTGAATTCAAGGCCGCAGTTTCCTTGATCGCTACTCGCCGCGTCCTCCTTCTCCTCCCCTCTTTCTTCATCAGCTACTTCTACAACGGCTTCCTCAGCACTTGGCTCACAACCTACTTTACCGTCCGAGCTCGCGCATTCTCCTCCTTCTTCACCAACTTCGCCGGCATTGCATCCTCGTTCATCATCGCCGGCCTCCTCGATCGCCAGGGTATCCACATCAAGACCCGCGCCAAGGTCGCCTTCATCTCGATTGTGGTCATTCTCACGGGCACTTGGATCTGGGCCTCGATCCTTCAGAACCAATTCTACGATGCCCCCGAGTCACCGGTCTTCGACTGGTTCACAGGTGGCTTCGGCAAATCCTATGCTCTAGTGTTCTTCTGGACATTCGGCGGCCAGGCGTTTCAACAATTCCTGTACTGGCTTATCGGTCAATATAGCACCGATATCTCGTCGCTGTCCTATCACTGCGGTATTCTTCGAGGATTTGAGGCGCTGGGCCAGACTGTTGCTTGGGCTATGCAGTCTGAGGGTGGTGCGAACCACTTTGTCAGCATTGGTCTTAACTTTGGAATCACGCTTATTGCTGTTGTTCCCACTTGGATCGTCTTGTCTGAGCTTGAGCACAGCCACGAGATTCAGGTTACAGCGGAGGATGTCACATCCAAAGTTCAGGATGAGAGTCAAGCTGAGACCACCGCTTGACGATCAGGTTTTTTGCATGAGTGCATACGAGCGACGGGCGTTTATATAATTTCAACATGACTAATGACATACATTCAACATAATACAAGCATCCACTCTTCGTCCGATGACGAGAGACGGGATTTCACTATTTACCCGTGTTTTACGTTGTAGAATGGATGGTGAATAATTTGATTAACTGTACTTGCATACCGGCAAATACTAGCGTTTCATTGATTGATACCATGCGATACATATAAGTTCAGCTCCTTATTATTCTTGATTTGATTACCTCTTTGGTGACTGAACATTTTGAATCCTCCATGTCTCTTTTGGTGTGCTCGCGGAATCCAAGCCTGGAATTGAGTCAACCCGAGCTCGGTCAATTCCGGCAGTTGATCTCACATCGATCCGTCCTCGAATGCCATCACCGAATGACATGCATTGGCCATTCCATCAAGGAATTTAGGTTGGCATCATTCAGACCAGCAATCACAGATCTGATCTTATGTATTTCAATATCGACTCTCTTGCCACAGTACCAGACCTCGTCCAAAATAGCGATCGTCAAGTACAGATGTGCCAGGATCACGAAGCTCAGACCCTGTGACGTGTCGACACACCCACGCGGGTCCAAGGAGGAAATAAACCCATCCGAAAGAAGATAAGGCCAACCTGAAACTGCTGCATCTTCGAGTTCAGCTTGTATTTCGAGGTCAGCAGAACACTGAGAGTCAAGCGCCTTTAGCTGCATAACAAATAGGATCCTCATGTAGTGAATCTCAACCACAGCTATGGCTTGTTCGTAATGGCCGACGGACTCTTTCTCCCTGCTACAACTCTGGTCAGAGTGAGGAGTCGTACTGAACGGTGAGCCGACAGCGTCTTCTAGAAAAATACCCGATAGGCGGAGTCTGCCGATTTGGTCCCGTAGAGCCGTGATGGCACGATTAGCGCCCGCGGCGAACCTCTGCAGCCTCTTGGATCGGATGTTTTCGCTAGGTGTAGTGATTGACCGCAGTTCTGTCTCCAATACCCTCCAATCATCATTAGCATTGTTGTTGGAGAGCAATGACCTAAGTCGACATGTCCTTATAGTTGGCCAGAATTGTTTCAGAATAGACGTCACGCCACGGACAAGGTGTAGCCATTGTATCTGAGGGGTGCTAACGTCGGGAAGAGGAGATGGTGAAGCGGGACCAGGCGTTGTACTGTCTTGGGCCACAGCTATTGATGGATCAAGATCTCTGATCCCGAACGATGCAAATGCAAAGCCTGCTATCAGCATTGACCCGGCCAGCAGGGCTTCCGCGTCTGGCTCGCTGGTGGCGCAAAGCGCTTCCTGTAGCCCAGACAGCCCTTGTTGATGATGTTCCATGATTGACTGAAGTCGAGATGCATTTGAGCACATTGACGGAAGAGTAGAGCTTTGGACGTTCCCATCACGTGTATTCTCGAGGGTCAGAATATCCAGGCCAGCCAGGGCTAAGACGAGATGCATCAGGAACTCATTAGCTGCAGCCATTTCAGGAATGACATGCTCCCAGACCACCAATTTGGGCTTGTGTAGTGTCATCTTCTTTGAGGTGTGTAAGAGATAGTGTTGAAGTAACGTTAAGTCGCCCATATTAAGGCCTGATCTGGGTTGGATGCCAACATTTTGAGAGTCATCGGACGGCGCCACATTGAAGTGCAATGGGCGAAATGGTACTTCGCGCGCATTCTGGCACCCTTCCGGATGAACACTTTCAGACGATGGTCTCTCCTCGCGAGGAGAAGCTGGCTGTCTCCTTCTTTGGTCACGTGTGCCTCCTGGGCGAGGGAATACACAGTCTTCGCCTCGAATAGAGCATGCACCGCACGTTGGTCGCTCCTCGTCACACTAGTCGCGTAAGTCTTGCCAATTGACGATACTGTATTGGGTCTCGGTAGGTACCTTTACGTGACGCTGCTTGCAGGTGTAGCAGCCATTTCGAGACTTGGTGTGACTGATTCGGTGCTTCGGGCGAAACCGCGACCTGGCTGCGCTCCGGGTCGTGTCCTCGGCTCGCATGGGGTTCATTCACACAGCCTCGGAAGAAAAATTGACGGGAGAGGTCATATAGTCACAGTAGAAAAGGGAGTTCACCAGATTCAGGCGCAGTGGCGTTGCAGGCGGTGGCGGAAGGGCGAAGGAGAGGGAAAATTAAGGTTGTAAGCGCTGGTGAACGTGTAGCGATGCGGCAGTATCGCGAAAGAAATTCCTCAAAATAGAATGTCGAAATTTCACCCAACACTTAAGGATTTCTAATTCATAGCGGTCTTATTCAGAAACTATTTATGTACTAGTTACTGATTTCGATTTTTTGACCAGAGATATACCGAACATGAAGGGAAAATGCAAAAGATGCGTTCTATACAACATTCAAAAATTCTATATGCAAATGCCCAACGCCATGTACGTGGTAGATCGCCACCAGATTGAGGATTTGCTCATTTTTCAAGGCTCATAAGCCTTTGATCTCTGCTGCCCGCACTCTTCGTCCGTAGACATGAGCTGGAGCTCGCTATCTCGCTTACTGCCATTGCGACCCAGGAATAAACCGGGGTACACGAGGACCAGAACAATTCCCGTCAAAGCCATGAGACAGGCGTCGAAGATGTACAAGAGATACTCTCTTCTCATGATGAAGCCATCATTTCCCTCAACAAATTCGGCCACACGGAATATGGATCGCACCAGAATAAGGAAACACGCAGCGTAGAGAGCCCACATGATGGGCTCCCATTTCTTGCTATGCTCCGAGACGTGCGAAATACTCGGCGAATTGCTCTTCACGCGCCAGTGGAACACTGCCGATACGACCACGAAGAATCCGAAGAATAGAAGCTGGATGGCGAGACCAACAATGACGATGTTAGCGCCCATGTTCATGGCGGACACTGTTCCTGCGGCCATATAGCCACCACCTGGCGAAAGTTAGTTTCAATGGTCAGAAATAAGGGTCATGAGGCTTGTGGTGCCAGAACATACCTCCACATTGGAGGAGAAACGATATTACGTCCCCGACCACAAATATTTTCGTAAGGAATCGAACTGGCACAATTGACAGTTGTTGGCAGTTGAGAGCGACAATGACTCGGCCTAGAGTCATATAAATCGAAGCAGCAAAAAGAGGCGGTGCGACCAGGATCAGCATTGTTTGAACGATGTATGGACCGAGCGCTTTGGTGTCGAAGTGGGAGAAGATACGAGCAATGTAACCGGCGCACTCAACTGTGACATGTAACATTTTACAATTAGCTTCGCTAGCCAAGTTTGAGTCTTTTCGAATGGCAAGGGAAGCGAGTCCTTACAAAGGAGACCAATAATGAAGGGAATGAAGAAATAAGTGCGATTTCGCCATAGTTGAATACCGTGCAGAGCAGTGATGATGAAGAACACAGCGGCAAATATGATGGCCGCTGCAATTGAAGGAGTGTAGCGGTATAAAGCGAAGCTGATGCCGCCGTCATTGCTTGTGGTGCTCATGGTAGGCAAACTGACAAAATGAGTATGAGTAGTGAAGGTGGGAGAAGGCTGATGGGATTACTTTGTGCGACGGTGACCGAGGGCATTCATGCTTTATATCGAAGCCCCTACTCCGACAACAAGATTCATGCTGAAAATAGACTGAGCTAAATATCCTTCGATGCGAAATTTGTTCCTAAACATGAAACTTCCATCCAGATCGTGAAAACGGGAACGCGAGAATGCGAGAATGCGAGCCGAGAAATACGAGAGTACGAACCGGGAAATACGAGAATGCGAGCGGGGGCCAACCAAAAAGTTTAACTCGCTATTATATTATCGGACGTCTCCCGAAGATGTCCAGTGCTATCTATCGTTCACAACACATCTGCAGTCTAGTTTTCAATTTCTTACAGACCTAGAATATCTGACGATGAGTGAGCTCTTGACTCTATACGCACAATTCTCGGTATGCATCGCAGTTGAGTATTGCTACTAATATGAGGATAATCGAGAGCAAGAGGGGAGACGTCATAAAGGATGAGGGCAAGAATGAACTCTTCAAGATATCCTCGGCAACCTGCCAAACGCGAACAACGCCGTGTCCCATCTTTCAACCGCGCCTTTGACAGATACTCAGGAACGGCGAGAATCCCCCGGCCAGGAACAAGCGATCGGTCTCAGCATCATGCACTGCCACCGTCGTCGTTGGAAGCAACTTACCATCTTTGTCTTCAATAAATTTGATAGCCTCGTAGTTGCTCCCTGCCGAGTGGGTATCTGTTTGTCCTAGCCTCCTGACCATGACGACGCCCGCCGCCGCAACGCGGTTATACGGATCATCAGCGGCCTGCATAAACCCGATGGAATGCGGAATAGCAGCCGCTATGACATTTCCCTCCTTATCAACCGAGAGGTTGTCAAGTGGAACATTCAGGGGAATCCTGTCAACTTCAACAAGGACATTGTCGGAGTATTCGTGAACAGTAATCTCGCCCGATGCCGAATGGGAAACATAGAAAAGCCCATCACGACCGCGTACGACGCCGTTCGGGAATGCGCAGCCTTCACGAGTGACGACCTCACATTTGCCAGTATCCGACCGACAATAGGTCAAACTCCCACCTCCAAAGAATATAACGTGGTCGCGAAAGATTCCGGTTTTTGACTTGTGATCATTCGTCACCAAGAATCCAATACCGTCTTTGTCAATCGCGAGATTGTTGGGTGAGATGATCGCCTCGCTAGCAATTGTTCTAACATGAACCAGAGTGTTCGAAGACGCATCAAGATCAAATATCTCAACAGTGGAATTTGCGCCCACTTTACGGGCGTCGAGGGGTTCTCCCGTCACTGGATCCACCGGCGGCCGGTGGTTGATCAGCCAGAACCGCTGTCGATCTCCAACAAGCTTCACGTCAAAGCCGTGCAGGTCAAGGTCTCCGGGGTAGTCGACCTTCAACTGATGCAGCCCGTATAGGCCGTCGGACCCTGGCTCGTCGATATTCAAGACGGAAATATGATCGGTGCGCGACCTCGCGGAGACATTGTACAAGCTCCCGCCCGGGTTCCATCCGGTGCGGGAAGTAAGGACGGTGCATGCACCAAATAGCTTGCGGTTGTTGTAGTCCAGCCAGATATCTTCGCAGCCTTCTAAGAGAGGGTGATGTATGCGCTTGCAGTCCCAAGGAAAGTCTTCAATTGATTGGATCACTCGACCAAAGCCGAATATTAAGGAGATCGCGTTGTGGAGGTAGATGCGGTACACCATGGCAAGCACAAGGACTACGGTCGCCCATGGCAGGAATCGGAGCCTGCCATGATTCGAGATCGTGCTGGACCGCGCCATATCTTTGTAAACTCAATGTTGTTGAAACTGGAACTTGGATAGAGGGTGAACAGAATCTTCAACGAAGGTGTCAGCGTTGTTATTTACCAGCCTCGTCAGTGCGCCCGCCGGGTTTGGTGATGCCTCCGGAGCCGACTCCCCCCGATTCGAGTCCCGCGAGGCGGGGCCCCGCCCATCCAGCTAAGTAAGTTAGCGCAAGAAGAGTGACTGTATGTCGTTATATACACCGGATTTTGTCCGCCAGGTGGGGCTTTCCTGTCTGGGCTGCCGCCGCTTTAATGAGGGCATTCAGGCTCAGGCTCAGTGAGTAAATGTCAGCACGCGCTCATGCTCAGTGATCTGATTAGTGCAATCATGTGATCGCTCAGTGACCAATAAGCGGTGCTCAGTGATCGCTTGGCGGTGGATCAGTGATCACGATGGGTGCTCAGTGATGGCTCAGTGATCACTTAGCCACGGCTTACTCACCAAGACCTAGTATCCAATCAGTGAGCGGTAGTTCTTTTCTCATAGCCCAAATCAGACTGTACTCAAAAAGAACATGCCCCACAGGGTCATCTATTCTGTGATAACTAGCGCGTTAATGGTACTTATGAGGCAGTCCCATTCTAGAGGTCTCCGTCTAATCAAAACTAGCCTAAACGACACAAGGTGGCCCGTCCTGTTCAAGATAATACAGTTTCAAGAGGCCTTTACACTATCATGCGTCCTATGACCCAAAATATTAAAGGAGACTTTGTCCCCTCCACGGCCTCATTAAAGCAACATCCATTTCATTACTTGTTTCACATCCTCTGAGTCTGCCTGTTTCCCTTTAAGCTCACTTTCAGAATATCCGGTTATAGGTCGAAAAAGCCTTTTCTCTAAGCGCGATGAGAAGGGCAAAAGAGGGTAGGGAAACGGGAGTTATCAAGATAGTGATGAGAGACTAGGACGTAGTACAAAGTAGGTGCAAAAGGTTGAGTAAACGGTTCGCAAAAAGCAAGCTAGCAAAAAGTTGCCAAAATAACAAAGTGTTCAAATGTCGGGTAAAACGAAGTGGGCCCATCAATTAAGCAAAAACTTGTTAAAAAGGTGTCCAATCAGCCAATCTCACCCCCAAGATTGCGAGCAGCAAATAGAAGAGGTTAATTTTGCATCATTTACTGGCAGCGATCGATCTGGAGATCCATTCCTCAGCTTTACTGTTAGGGGTGCAAAAAAGTGCGCAATTTGAAGTGAATTACCTTTGACGATTCCGAAATTTTCGGTCCTCATTTAGGATGCGTTCGCTTGCTATGGGTGTGCAATATGGAATGTGCTAAATGTAAGTCATTAGAATCAATTGATATGCTGTGTTAGGGAATGGGAGCAATTGGAGGGGCGAAAGATTGTAGGTATAACGGATCTATCGAAACAGAGAGTGCAAAACGCAGTACAGAACAGGCCCGATGATTCAACAAAGTTGAGAAAAACTTGGGCAAAACCGAGGTCAGTAAATGTTGTCAGTACATGTTGTGCAAGGGTGTGCCAAGGTGTGCAAAAGTTAGGCGAAAGTGTACTTCAGCACGTAACTCCGAGATTTTGATAGCAAGCGCCCAGCGGTGATCGACAATAAGCAGGTCGCCTGGGCCGCTCGCTACAACCGGATTTTATCAAAGTCTATGAAGAATTAAGGCCCTTCACCATTAGCCAAGTGTTTTCCGTATCAATACTCAACATCTCTTATAATCAGCTGACTTGCCAACAGCTACGATCTATCAGCGGAATCTTTAGACACATTAGGAATCATACAATTGTTCACAGAGTATATATCACCCGCCAGATTCCTTCACTCTGCTTTTATTCCCAGCCAGTATTCGCCGCTACGTCGCCTTAATAGAAGATGTCGGCTTCCACAAATTAAGAAAGTCTCTCACGTTGCTATCCCATAGCAAAGGTCCCCTAGATATCGATTTCGGAACAAGTTCAAAAAATGCGATCGATACTTGGTTACTTGATACTGCTCACAGGCGGGAATCATTTATTTGGACATGAAAATATTTTCAAAGAGCGGCATATGTCCGTTAGATAAGAAAACAGTCACGCGCACACTATCTACCAAGCTACTTCGTAAGGCGTCCGGAGGAAATAACCTTGTTGTTCCTGCCTCTGAAACTTGTCTCAGTCGTTAAAACCTGTTTGAGAACGGTTTGATCTGGTTACAACGACAGGGCAAGCCGAACGAGCTATCGCTGTCTGATGTCTCGTACGCTTCCGAATGGGGAGCTTTGCTGTTCAAGTGCTTAAGGCAGGAGGGATATAAAAAGGCCTACCTCTCACCTCACATCTTCTCTTCTTTCCCCAGACTTGCACCAACATGTAAATGGTTGTCGATAGCAAGCGCTTGAAATGAGTGTCGCTCTACCCGAGCGAAAATTCAATCTGAACCCGTCCATTCTAACTCAACTAAATTACCCAGGAAGAAGAGGATACCAATATTGATCCTTGGAGCTGTAATATAGCCAGTACTTCAACCAGCATAATAATTCTGGCGCCTTGGTGTACAACGATAAGTTGATATTTGCGCATTTCTCACATTACAGTACGCAACGTTAGTAACTGCGATGGTTTTCAACCACAGCCAGTATCGTACTTGAAATTAAGCCATAGTGTGCCCAGAATCTAGAAATGCGCAAGGTGGTTAACATTCTTACCTCCCAAGACGCTGTCTGCTTAGAAGATTGGATTTCTAGCCGTTGACCAAAACTTCAAGGCACTAACGATGTCCATTGTCAAGATCGATGGTCCAATTACCCGCTGAACCTGGGCTGGTAAGTCATAACTGAAGTTTGGAGGTGAACGATGGCATCCAAACCAACGCTGGGCCGTGCGCCCGACCCACATGTTGGCCTACAGGCCTCTCTGTTCACCGTACACTGTTCACCACCCTTTATTCCCCACCCTCTATTCTCCACCGCCGCCAGTCTTCTTCCACCGTCCTCTGTTTCCCACCGCCCACTGTTCAGCGCCCACTATTTTCCACCGTTCACTCCTCTCTTTTTCACCAACCTCTCTTTTCACCAACCTCCCAACACCAGTGTCAACCATTGGTCAATCTATCTGATCCATCCTGATGGCGTTTTGTCGACTCGCATCTACATGAGGGCCGAATTTGAAGACCCAACAGGCATCCTCGAGTGGACGAAACTTGGATATACTCAAACTACATCCGCCATCGGGTATTGGGACTTCCCGGTTGTGGCGAGAATCACTGTATCATAGGAACAAGGAAAGAAGACCATCGGGTGTGTTCTATTAGTAATTCCCACAGCCCTGTTGACCGGATAGTCATAATCCACAGTTGCTGTTACTGCGGTTGGTTGGGTGGTTGGATGGTTGGTTTCATTTACCCTGACCCCTTGCAAAAAAACGGTTTACCCAACTAGGCCAAAATACGAATCTATACCTGGCCTAGTGGGCTGTGGTTAATTATCCAACTCACAAAGTAGAGGGCGTTGGAAGACAGGCGAGAGTCGGAAGCAGAGGGCAGTAGAAATAGAGGGCGGTGGAAACGAGGGCGGTGGTAAAGAGGAGCGTGGTAAGATACACTGGACGATCGACGGACCGATCACCCGATGAACCATATTTTGACAATGACCGATGACACGACACTGTTGTTTAACCGTCTCGCTGACCCACATTTTGGCCCACTTCTCTAACTGCTGCCCCCTGCCCACCGTTCACCGTTGACCTATCTTTCTTTCCATCACCCTCCTTCACCACCCTTCCTTCTCACCATCCTCTCTTTAACCACCCCGATCGCCGCCTTTACTACTCGCCCTCTAGTTTTTGTTCACCACCAACCATTAGACCAACTAGGTTGCTACCTGGTTGCTATACTTCCAAGATACAGAGGTCAACTGCCAATTTACTGGTTCAGATTTGCTCAATAGGTAAACTGCTTTCGAAATACTCCGTAAATATAGGGCCTGTCTAACTAGCGGTCGGAAAAGTGGGCATCGACCAATTTCCTATCAGGACTTGCAGATTTCGGATTTACCTTTGTGGAATCAAATTGTGAGAGTGTAGGATACACTGGATTCGCAAATTATTGTACAGGAAGGATTAAAAAACTGAGCGCGTTTCTCGAGGTGTGTTTACAGAGTACAGTGACATCTCATAAGTTTAGACAACCCGAATTGACCTACTTTCTCATCGCGTTAACCGCCTATTTTTTGGAATGCTCGCTTTTCAACCTAGCCATGTTCCTTACCTATTCAATAGCTATTTGGTGCATCGAAAAGCAGTTCAAAGGGTAAATCGGGAATTGTGGCAATTGCAGACTGGAACAGGTCGGAATGAGATAATCCATGATTGAGGTCGGGGTCATCGTTACTATGGGATGCCGTTGAGTAGGTACTTCTACGCAAATCCCAATGAGATGTGACGATGATGGTGGAGATCCCGGGAACTTTGAACACCGATTCATTGTCATTTGAATTCTGCAGAACATGTTCTTGGTGAATTTAAAGTATACTGTAGCTAAATCTGTCAGGAGTAATTGACACAGGTTAAAAAATCAGACACTTGGTGTGACGATGGACTTGATGATGGACCTGACCACTGTGAGGGCAGTGCTCCAACATGGAGAGCTGGTCACGTGTGAGACTGTGTATACTGGCCCACTTTTCTCTTTCCTCTTCTTCCTCCTTCAGCTTCGTTGTTTTCGTAGAATGATACACCTTCTTTGGATCTGAGCGTGACACTTAGTGACCTCCAGATTGGAATCATTGGCTGCGTTCGGACTAGTGTATACCAGAATTCTCACTTCCAACACCTGGGAATAGATGGTGGTTTATGAAAGGAACCGGTTAGGATACAGTATTGGCCTTCGGAAGGGTCCCAAATGCGTTGGCAAGGAGTTAGGAGGTGAGCCGAAGAAATGAGTCACTCAACTAAGAATCTGCTAGCGTGTGGTTTAAATACGGCTGAGCGGACGCGAAGCCCTGTTCTCCACACCCTGTGGTCGCATGTGATAAATTATTCCAAATGTTCATTGATGTATTCTGATAGATGGGGGAGGGCCGTCTTCGTATGCCCTATGCCGTAGTGGATGTAGCGGTGGCTCTACTTCACACCTGAGTATCATCGGGACAATCCTCGGTCAACATCGATGCATTACATTTTCTGACTCACAAATCCTTTGTGATCCACTCTCGTCATTTCTGCTTTCCAAGGCATCCCGAGCCCTGAATATGGTTTCTAACATAATTTTGATCATTGCCGCCAGCTATTTCTGTTTGAGGCGAGGGAAATCCTGGCCACGACCCTGAATGATAGCGATACGCCTGGTTTCCAGGATTCTCTCGGCATATAGCGAATGCAGATGATTGCCATTGTAAAATGTATTTGTAACATCCTTGCCGATTGCGTTCTGTAGGACCTTGCGGCCTCCAGGGTGATCAGATATAAAATCAGTGATGTCGTGGACAATGTCGTTAATGCAAACCAAACAGCGACCACGAGCGGCTTGAGTAGTGAATTCGTTCCATTCCATCGCTGGAAACTGTGACAAAGCAGATAGGCCTTCAAGTTTCTCAGGATGATAGCCTCGCTGCATCTGGATTCGGCGGACCTGTTCAACCTCAGAAGGGCTGGTTGTTATAAGATCCGAGGCTAGTCCGAGTCTCTGGCACATCAAGATAAAGTGGGTGGACCAATCAGGCTCGAACCACTTCATGCCACTCCGATAATCTGAAGGGAAAGTATGATGGAAATTGTGGTTGCCCTCTCCCCCGGTCAACAGAGCAACAAGAGGAACATTTCGTGCCGTGCTGCTATCGGAATATGGCTGAGAACCTGCCCACCAGGCATGCGCCAGTGAGTTGACGAAGAATGTGCAATGCATGGTGAAAAAAAGCCGAACAGAGGAGCCGTATACAAAGCCACCCTTCCAGTCATCCCATCCATAATGAGCAATAGCCATGGGGAGCCCGGGGCTGATCAGTAGGTGCAGAAAAACGTAGTACTTTTGCTGCCAGACAACGACCGGATCTTTTTCCAAGTCTGATAAATCAACTTCGCCCCATGCGGAAGGATTGCAGCCGATAAGCCAACCAATATGACTAAATAGGAACCCTCTTTTGGCATTATAGGGATCCTTATCTGTGTCCGTGTACTGGTGGTGGGCACGATGGTGGCGCACCCACCATAAGATTGACCACTGGGCTTGACCGGCTCCAAAGATGGCGAGGAAATATTTGAGCCCAGTGCATGCACGGTACGACCTGTGTGCCCAAAGTCGATGATACCCTAATCAATATTAATACCAATACAGCTCCAGATGGGTGCGTTGGGCATACCAGCTGTGATACTCATGCCCGCCACGATGTGAAGGATCAGGCTCATTATGAACGTATTGAAAGTCAGGTGGACATTTTGAACGGCTAGATAGAGAGGGGCAAAAGACGCAATAAGGTAAGTAAAATGACCTAAATGAAAGTGCTTATAGTACCATTGGAACTCTGAAGCCCAAGTATAGCTTCTCAAGCCATCAACTGTGGTCTTCTTCACTGCTAAGTCTGTCATAGTGAATGGGACAGTCTCTCGACTGCTGTGGGGCAGACAGTATCAGGAAACGTTATCTCTTTATAGGTTGCTTTCATACCAGAGCTTATAATACCCTTTGCAATTTCTAGGAGTCACAGCAT
>JAXQJV010000491.1:0-18664 GCA_037042255.1 Penicillium sp. PG106-07D
ACCAGCATTTTTAGGTTCAAGCTTTGCATTTATACCAGTTATATTAGCTGCTAAAGAAGCTCATAATGGAGACTTAGATCCCACATCCACCAAATTCCACGCCGAGCAAAAGTCCCTCTGGACGCACACCCACAAACTCTCCGAGATCCTGCCCCGCGCCGGCGACTTCGACGCCATCTTCTACGTCGGCGGCCACGGCCCCATGTTCGACCTCACCACCGACCCCACCTCCATCTCTCTAATCCAAGCCTTCGCCGCGGCCAAAAAACCCGTCGCAGCCGTCTGCCACGCACCTTGCGTGTTGCTCAACGCGAAGGCGCCGTCGGGCGTCCCGCTCATCTCGGGGGCCTCGGTGACGGGCTTCTCGAATGAGGAGGAGGATCAGGTGCAGCTTTCGGCGGCGATGCCGTTTATGCTGGAGACGGAGTTGCAGAGGGTCAGTGAAGGTGGGTATGTTAAGGCGGAGCAGGCCTGGGGGGAGAAGGTGGTTGTTTCGAAGACGGCTGGGATCGGCGGGGTGTTGATCACCGGCCAGAATCCGGCGAGTGCGACGGGAGTGGGGAAGGCCATTTTGGAGGCTTTGGGGGTTTAACCTGTAGCCGGGAAGTAGAATGGACGGGCTAAAAGGCATGATTGAGATATAGCCTTATACATGGTAGGAATGGTTATGTACTGTTTAGGAGAATAGTTATCAAATTGGTCCCTACTGGACATATGCTTACCTCAATGGGGAACAGGAACCGTCGTATTGGTGTAGAGTTTCAGAAACTGCATTCACGGCGTAATCTCGACAGAGAATCTGCTGTTATTGACCGTGAGCTGGAAAACTGCTGTCAAGCAGGGGGTCTAGAGTCCCGAAACGACTGTCAAAGCTACTACGATTGTCCTGCCACTCTCAAAACGATGCCTATTCCTCAACCAACAAGCCAATCAACTGCAATCCAGATCATATTGAGAACTAGCAAGGATCGCCGGTATAAAGAATCCAGTAGCGAAAAGGGGAATAGAGCAAGTACAAACACAGGCACGAAGCAGAAGCAGAGGCAGAAGCACAAGACGGTAGGGAGTAGATAATAAGAGAGGCCCAAGCTGGCAGAGATGGGTCCAGAGAGAAATGAACAGCAGAGATAGACACTAGAAGATCAGATAGGAAATAGTGTTGAGAAACCGGATACCTCGGTCCAGACACGATCTGGACGTAGGAGGAAAGCAGGGAAGGGCGGGCAAATTATGAACCACATGCGGGCACAGATTAAAAGAACAGGCGAGAACAGGTATTGAGGTTAGATGGCAATAAGAAAGATCCGTTATTCGTATCGCGGCGTTTCGTCGCTGTGGTGCTTCGCCCGTTTCGTATATCTTGCGGAGAGCGAGGCGCACTCCCAGCGGACCCTGGTTTGAGGAGAACATCGGGCACGTCGGAAGGTCAATCTCCAGTGCCCAAAGGCAAACACGAAGAAACAGAGGTGGCGGCGTAGAAAAGGACGGCATGCTGGAAGGAAGAACGGAAGAAGGAAGCGCAGACTCGGCAAGAGACGGAGGTATTCAAGGGTAGAACCCAATCAGATACGAAGGCGACATAAGAACAGAAAGTATGACAGAGGCTATGTCAATCGGCTTTTGAGAGGAATCGTTCAACGACCGCCCTCCATGTTACCAGTCAACTCAGCAACGCGGGCCTTGATACGGGCGACACGCGACTCGATGGTCTCCTCGCCGCTAGTATCGCCCTCATCAGTGCGCTCGGACTGGCTGAGTCGCGTCTCGGGCTCCTCGGTGGCAGCGATTGCAGCATCACGGCGCTCGGCCGCGTTCTTGCGGATCTGTGCCCACCGATCCTCGGTGCTGGCAAAACGTTCAGACGGAGGAGAGACCGGGACGACGGGCTTCACGTCGTTAACGTGGTTGAAGCCGTTTCCGTTGGTTGGCGTCTGAGGAAGAGCCTCCTCCTTGGGCGGTGCATCCACGGGCGAATCCTCAGGGACAAACGCGGGCTGCTCGACAAGGGGGCCCTGGTCGAACTTGGAGAATTCCTGGTCGGCGGCATTGGCCTCGTTGGTGCCAACGCGGGAGAGAGCGTCGTACTCAACGGCGCGGCGGGTCTTTGGGGGACTACCGCTACCCTGAATCACCTGGGACGATGCCTGAGGCTCCGCGTGAGCAGGCTCGGGCTCCTGCTGAGGAGTGGAGGGCTTCTCAACAACAGGTTCTGGGGCGGCGACTGGGGCTGGAGCAGGGGTAGGCTCGGCCACAGCAGGAATAGGCTTCTTCTTGATGGCACTCTTGGCGGGAGGGGATCGAGGAACTGGGTCCTGGGACTCCTTGGCCTTTGCCTCAAGGGCGGCGCGGGCTGCAGCCACAGCGGAGGTCTCCTTGGCGCCAGTGCTCTTCAGAGGCGGCTGTTGCTGCTCGGCCTTCTTCTTGCCGCCGAACATGTTCTTGAAGCCGGCATTGCCAGTCTTCTTCTTGAGCTTCTTGCCGGCCTCGTCAATGGATTGCTTGGGCTGAGACTCGGCAGGGTCCTCGATGACCACAGTCTTGGCAATGTCCTTCTTCTTCTTCTCTTCAGGAGCAGGCTCCTTGGCAAGCTCCTGCTTGACGGGTTCGGGAGAAGGAGGAAGTGGTGTCACCAAAGCACTGGTGTCCTTCGGAGGCGGCGCAGGGCCGCTCTTCGCAGTACCGGTCGGCAGAGGAGCAGGCGGGGTGATCGACTGCTCGACACTATGACCATTGGACTCGCTGTTCGTGCCGTTAGTACCGTTGACACCATTGGTATCTTCGGTTAAAGCACCAGTGCCAGCGCGGCTATTGTTCAAATAGGCAGCGCGGAAGGCATTCTTATCGTAGTTGCTAGCCCACTTCATGGCCGAGGAGGCCTCATTCACGATAGCAGGCTGCAGCGTCATCACAGAGTTGGTCTTGGTCGAGCGAGTGTCGTCACCCGGCCCATTTCGGGCCTGGTTCGCCTCGGCTTCCTGCTCGCGATGCTTCTTCTGGAGAGCTGCGGCAGCGGCCTGAATCCTCTTGTGCTGGTCAGGAGCAATGCTGGTCTTGCTCTGTGGAGCCAGGTTGTTGGCCCGTTGGTAGGACTCTTCAATTGAAGAAACCTTCTTGGCCGACGACTTGCTGCGGCTCAACTTGCTGGCACCCTTACGGCTGCCAAAGCTGAAGAAGCGCTTCTTCTCAACGATCTGGGCACCAGCCTCCGGCTCGGGAGCCGCGCCTTTCACCTGCTCCTCCAGGACGAGCCACTTGGTGTCGCGGATGCGGGTCTCGATAAGAGCGCAGCGACCAAATACAGCCTTGCGAGCACTGGGCTCATCGCCAGAGAGACTAGTGATCCAAACCCACCAGAAAGAATCGTCCATATCCAGAGTGCTGATGCTAGCCAGCTCAGCTGGCTCGAGCGAGGGCTCGGCATTGAAGTTGCGCTTGTGCGACTGTGAGCTCTGGCCACGTGTGGCCGCAATTGGCGGTAGGACCTTGTCTGGCGGTAGCAGAAGGGGGCCGACGCGGTCCTTGCCGACCTCGTCGTTAAAGCCGGACGACATGAAATCCGCCCAAGATGGCGTCGTGGGACGGCCAAGATCTCCACCCTGCGATTGAGGAGCAGTTCGCATGCCGCTGAACGGCTCAATCTTCTTTACCGGGAGCCCGTTCTCTTCGTCTTCTGGGTCCGATTCGATAGCCCCGCCAAAGCCAATGTCTTCGAAGCGAGACCACGACGCATCACGCAGACTCGTGGAATGTTTCGAGCTCGACACGCTAGACTCGTTAGTGGAAGAGATGCACTTCAGCACACGCAGACATTCATCCGTCAGGGATTTGACCGGGTCCTCATAGTTGGCGAATTCTTGCAGATGCCAGTGTTCGTCACGATATTCAAAGTTCTTTGCCCGGCGCAGGAGAGCGAATGGCGTAGGGGAGACGGTCTCAACAATCATAACAACTTTGGTAGTAGTAACCTGGAGCAGGGTTGGGGTTTCGGGCGGGTATTCAGTGGCCTCCACCAACGTCTGAAGAGAAAGAGGCAACGACGAAATACCAGTCACGCCTCGCGGCATATCTGGCGTCAAAGATCGGAGATAAGCGAAGAACAAGTGGCTTGTGGCATCGGCAGCACTGTATTCGAATTAGAAATCATCCACATCGCTGGTACCACGGGGTTGAGGTCATACGCAGCCCAGTTCTTGTAGGAGGCCTCGAAGCCATTGCCAGTGTCGCTGTGTTCAAAAGCCCACCATCCAGCATATCGTGAAAGCTTACGGCCTCCCAGACCGTTCGATTTGCCGTGAGCTGCAATGGCAGCCAGAAGGTCGAAGAAGTCGAAGATAATCTTTGTGCGGGCATCAGAGTCCACACTGATGGGGATAAACGTGGAGAATGCATCACGGGCCGATTCCGAATCTGGCAATTGAAAGGTTCAGCACATGGCTGCAATGCTTCCGCTATGACCAGGGTCCTTCGTACCTTGTTCGCCAACCTTGAACAATTCGTAAGCCTCCCATGTAACCACACCACCGGGCAATCGGCTCCAACACCATTTCATCACACTGCACAGAACCTATCCACCCAAGATTAGCCATAGGTCCCCCTTCCGTTTGCCTCCCTCGAGATTGTTGATTCTCACCATCGGCTCCGTCAGCCGCAGCTCCTGCATCAACTCATCTCCACTAACGGGCTCTCCCTTATCAAAAGACTGGTTAAAGTAGTTGCGAACGAAGGTGCGGGCGGCGCTAGGATCGGAGCTCGGACGGAATGGCAGGAGGAGGAATGGAGTATCGAGAGCTACGATCGGACGAATGATTAGCGATCCGGAGAATGCGCAGGGCAAGGGTTGCACCACCATGATCACCACATGGTTGACAATGGAATTTCCGACCCACCTCGAGCTTTCAACTCATGCGCACAGCCTCGAAGGAGGTCATGGACCTCCTCGGGGGCGACCTCTGTCCGTAGCCAGGCGTCGGTCCATTTGGGCTTCGCGGGGAGGAGATCGGTGGCGGCCGTTGCTTTAGCCTGCTTCTTGGAAGCATTGGCGTCCTTGCTGCGAAAGACCCGGGAGAAAAAGGCCGGCATGGTGAGGTGGGCGGATGCGCGCGACCGCTAGAACTTCGAAGTTCCTTTTTGTGGACGGTCAGGATCTGGATAATTCTGCGTGGGTGCGCGTTTGTCTTTTTTTTTGAGTTGACTGGCGGGCAGGGAGGTACTTTTTTTTGTTCTTTGGGCCTTTCTGCAGCAGGTCAACAACACCAATTAGCTACGACTTGACCACGCGAAATGGACCAGAGGGCAGAAGCAGAAGACGGACAGATAATGATATGGCCAGAAGCGAAGGGAAGGACGAGAAATGAAAAGAAAATAGCAAGCCAGGCGGGGATGTCCTGCAGCCCCGGAGCAGGCTCAGGCCAAACAGGACAGGATGCCCTGGTTTCGAATTGTCTGTTCTCGAGACAGAGCAAGAGAGAAGGAGTGCACGGTGTGGAGGAGGCGGTCAACCACCAGAAACCAGACAAGAAGGGGAGAAGCGACCGCAAAGAAAAGAATGAATGGGATTGAGAGCAGAGGAAAGCCGCGATGCGCGCAGAGAAGCCCCAACGCTGGAGGAGGGCGAGTTTCGGCAGTCTAGGGCGTTCAGGGGTAAATCAACACGGAAATTGGAGACTTACACTTCTGGGACCGTTTGGGGGTGGTGGTGTTGGATCGTGGGTCGAGACCGACCGAAGGAACCAAAGAAAAATAATGAAAAACAAAAGAGACAGGAGACAAGAGACAAGACCGGGCCCCACTAATTGACCGAAATGAAGGCTTCAAACAAAGGTAATGGTAGAAAGATCGAAGGATTGGAACGTAGGAAGATAGAAGTTGGGCGAGATCTGGACTCTGTCGTGTAGCCTTCGACTACAGTACACACTGAACAGAGCGATTAGGCCGTTAGGAAAAGGTGTGTGCGGAGAGTGAACGATACCGATGGCGATCATCATCTCCAATTTGAGTTGGGCGAGCCAGGATTCTACTCATCTTGAGCTACGTGTGGGACCGTGGACGTGCTGTCACTTGAGGTATTAGCCAATGTTGGTGTGCATGTCTGACAGCTCAGAGACAACTTTCTTTTCACCTGTCATGCCTGCTAATGCCTGCTACAGTTGCTGTACTGGAAGCATCTCTGCCTGTTCTGTTCAGCGATGCCCGACCATCATCATCATGGCTGTTGTGTGAAGTGTGGTGAAGTGACTGGTCCAACGTCCATGAACCAATCAATTGGCAGGAATGACCCGTATACTCGAATTCAGCTAGCACGGATTGATCTGAAAAAGAGGCGCTAGCTGAGAGAGAGGATCATAGATTATGTACTCCGTACAGACATGAAGAAGAAGGGAAAATGAACAGCATAAACGGAAGTGTTCCGAGGAATATGGTATGCAATGATAGACACAGCTACATCCATACATGAGCTCCTCGGGAGTGTGGAGTTCTTCTTGCTGTTTAATCTGGTCTCAATTAGTAGGTACATACTCAAGGACGGTTAATTAACCATGTCTCTGCCAAACCTATCAGCTAATCACGCAGTGCCTGTCCAAGTGGCAGGGAAGACGTCCACACAATGTTCACAACATCCCGCCTCTGACTTGGAGAATGCTGTACGAGTCGAAGACACTAGGAAAAGCGACAGGAATAATCGGCCCGATTCCATGCCGATCGATCCCGGAAAGCTCAGGCCAGCTTCCCCATAACTGATCCGACCGATTAGGTACCAGATTGACCTTAGTAGATCGATCACTACTCAGTCAGCGACTCAGCGGGGTCACAGCAGGGATGATACCAATCAGGTAGGCACGCTGGGCAGCTAGTTCCCCGAGGTGATTTCTACCTTCCCATGGTCTCTTCTATATATGAAAGTAGAAAGTTACGAGCGCAGGACCATTTTTATTGTTGATGTGCGCTATTGATGTCTTACAGCTAACCTCATGACAAATGCCAGACTATGCAGGAATTCAGGGAATTGCGGCTCCACTCGATTGCATGCCTCGAGCCCGCTTTGGGGGCGCTTCTCGACCTAAGTGATGTGCCAAGGCCAGCAACTCGGCGGCTACGTGAAGGAACAAGGAGGTAGCACATTATCGCCTCAGGTGGGATGAAAGGAATGGCTACAGAGCGACGGATCTACAGAGAAATATCAGATGAATGCCATTGTGGTCCAGAAACTTCAAGTTCTTTGCAGGAGGTGACTTGTGGCACGCGAATGTGTTTGTATAGAGGGCGACTCCATGGAAAGAGGAAGAGCCTTCGATCAATGGTTAGTAGCTATTGTATCTTTGGCTATTTCCATCTTGATTAGGTAGCGTCATTGAATAATCAGGGCTGGAATATGGGTGAATGGATACGGGGATTAATGTTGTGGGCTTCAATGGTTCCACGTCAAGGATGGAGAAAAGTATCATGCTTCAATGCCGATGAGCCTTTTACAGATGAAGAAATATATTTGGGTTGAACAGGCATTGTGAGCAGTGTTAGTCTTTATGTGGGATATCGGGATGAAAGGAAATGATGTGACTGCCCGTGTTGTAAAGAATCTTCGAGATCAAATTTCAAGAACGAGAATTCAGATTTCATTGAGCCTCTCTTTCCACTATGCGTTTGTATCAACCAGACCAGGTTCAACTTCTGCCTCTTTATACCCGACACAACTCCGGAGGCTTTGTGTGTGACTGGATTGTGGAGTGTGACGGGAGGTGCCGAATGTATAAATAGCTCGCCTGAGGCAGGAGTGGCTGACATAATCACATTCCCTTTTGTCCCCCCTTCGAAAGGGACTTGATTCTATCTTTAGAATCAACCTTTTCTGCATCGTCAATCAGCCCCTCCGTTCAACTATTTACTCCACGGATCGCGCCGCTGGTTCGTGTCTCATCAAATAGCATCATCCGCAAGAACCTGTCGATAATTCTTCTCCGAGTTCCCTCCGGGGTTACCTTTCCATTCATCCCTGCTCGTGCGCCCTCAGATTCCTCATCGACAGCCCCGTTCCGCGACCCTGAGCGCCGCGATTATACTCTACGAGCTCTGCCATCGGTTTCCGCGTGGTATACCTCCGCGCGTGTGAATAGTGTCAAAGATTTCGGGATCGGGGATTCGAAGACTCGAGCCGCTGGTACCCGTGAGACACGCGATTTCAAAGCGAGACCTCTAGCTCGTATATCTGACACCTCCCGTCGCGTGCATCGGGCGCCCAACACTGGCCCACCATGGGGCGTAGAAAGATCGAGATCAAAGCAATCAAGGATGATCGCAACCGTTCAGTGTGAGCTACCTAAAAATATGAAGGAGTATTATTGACCATAAAGCTGACTTTCCTGTCATAGGACATTCCTCAAGCGCAAAGGTGGACTGTTCAAGAAGGCTCATGAGCTGGCCGTTCTTTGTTCTGTTGATGTCGCCGTTATCATTTTCGGCCATAACAAGAAACTCTATGAGTACTCCTCGTGTGACATGCACGAGGCTCTCGGTCGCTATCAATATGTAAGTTATTTTGTCGATCGCACGTCGTATGTTGAGCGGCTTGCTTACATTTTCTCTTTTAGTTCGGCCCACCCCATGAGCATAAAGGACCCGATGACTTTGCCGGGAAGCGTGTCGACGACGACGATGAAGATGAGACAACTCCGGCACCCGAGGAAGTACAAGCCCAACAGTCTCACCCACCTGTTCCGCCCCATCTCCAACAGCCCGGCTTTCAGCATGTCAACCATGCCCCGTCTGCCTCTCCGCCGGTCGTACATAATGGTCTGCCGATAACTCGACATGGAACACCGCAATCGCAAATGTCTCGTCCTTCGTCTAGAAACCATGTTCGTCGCGTCAGCTCAAATCTTGGACCCCATGGACATGCCACGCCGCCGCCGCCTCCACCCCAAAACGGCTACTACATGGCTAACCCATCGATGTACAACCCGAATGTTCACCCTGCAATGAATCAGCCTCGCCCCGGTCAATACGCTCAATACGGTCATCCTCCCCATGGTCCGCAAGGAACACCGCCGCAAATGCATCATCAACACGCACAAGCCCACCATCATCCTCAAGCCCCGCACTTCCAACACGCTCAGATCGTTGCGCAACAACAGATGGGAATGCCGCCAGTTTCCCATGGACCAGTACAGCAAGTGCCCCAGCAGCCTTATATAACGGAACCAGGGAGGGGATCAATCCCCCCGGCTTTCGCATCAGAGCCTTCATCAGAACGAACGGTACCGGTCATTGAAAGCTCACAGGACAATACAGCGGGCGGAATCAAGACTGAACACAGCCAGTCACCCCCACAGCCCAAGTCGTTGTCCAAGTCTCAATCCCGTAGCATCTTCACTCCCATCGACGATCGGGGTTCCGTACTTGCGCGCCAGTTTGGCTTTTACGATTCTCCCCAAGGACAAGGGAATCAACTGCTGAAGCCAGAGCCCCCTCAGGAGAAATCGCATAGTTCAAAGAAGGCTGCGAAGAGCACGGCATCGGAACCGCCGCGCCCACAACCCTTACCATCTACAGCGGAGATCAAGCCACCTCCACGCACAAATAGTGGTCCGCTAACATCCAAGCGACCCCAGTTGAAAGTCCAGATTCCCAGCGAGAACTCCGATCGAGGCAGTGCAACGGGCGAATCCTCTTCCCGCGACTCTGGTGGCAACAAAACGGCAACTCCAGCGAAGGATAACCCTCCTGCAGGCGTTGTCCTGCCACCTCCATCACCATCTGCAGGCGCAATTCTCAGTGCTGGCGCGCAAGGTCCACCCAATCCATTTGCCCGGCCCCCTCCACCAGGGCAAGCAAGCTACGGTAACAATGTCAACAATGCTGGGAGCAGCGGCAATAATTCAAACAATATTGAGACACCCATCTCCGCTCTTCCGAGTCGCTTTGTCTCCGATAATCTGCTCCCATCGCCTTCCAGTTTCTTTCCTGAATGGGGCTTTGGCCGTTCGGGACCGGACTCGAATCTTTTGCCGAGTCCACTTACCTTCCCGACGCCAGCGGTTCCAAGCGGACCGGGCTTTTCACGTGAAGAGGAGCAGGATAAGAAGCGAAAGTCTCCCGAAGGGGAAATTCCTGCCGAAGGGGCGAACAAGAAACCGAAGACCTAGCGCGAGCAAGCGAATGCACCTGCTGTAGAAGCTATAGCCAAGCCGCTGCATCCACCTCTACCACACGACACGGACGTCCTGGCTGATGTCCCGCTTCCGCCTCCCTCCTTCTGCACTCTCTACCTACCATCTAAGTCACCATGTGCATATCTGGTTGCGTCCAGGATCTTCTGTTCATTATACCCAATCCTGATACCTCGAAGTCTTCTCTCGTCCTTTCTTCTTCACCCTCACTTGATCTTTTCAATTACGTCGCGAAGTTGTTCATACTCACTTTACGGTCGGTCCTCGAGACGCTTTTCTTCTCGTTCTCTATTTCATTTCTCTGTCACTTTGTACTTGACTCTTTGGTTCTCGTCTTACTTTCCTCTCGAACTGGGTTAAACTTGGCGTTGACTCGTTGGGTGTCCGGATGATGTACATATGGCCTTTCCTCTTTGGAGCGGCAATGACAGACCCAGTATATTAGGTTCAATCGTGTTGCATTTAGTAGATTTCAAAGTAAGCAAGTTAAACAAGCCCTGCGAAAATATCGCCCGCACTTTCTACTAAGTTCCCATACACAATGAGGTCGGTAGACTGACTTGACGTTCATACCCTTCAAGTAGTTCAGAAACCTGGACAGAACTTCAAGTCCATGTAGTTAGTCACAAGCTGGACTGTCCACCCCGAAGCCGTACCTCAGCTTTCAAAGCAGAGTGTTTACATTCGAATCAGAAAGAGATTCACGCTCGTAGGACAATCTTCAGTCAAGCCTATCATTGATCCAATGGAGCTCGGGCTTTGTTACAAACCACAAATTCAATGCAGCTCACCCCTCCCAACCTTCCAGTCCCCGCCTCTACCAGACAAGAAATGACAACTCAGATCCACAACCCAATCCTTCCCCACCATCTACGTAGGAGTCCCAACCTCGGTGATTGAAGCCGGGGGGCGGGGAAGGGAAGAAGTTAATCGAAGGCCGAATAGTAATACCGTTCAAAAGGCCGAAAGGAAGCATGGCTACCACAACTTATTTAAAGCGCTTACCTCTTCAACTTACTTTCACAGTTCAGACATTATTCTTGTTTTCTTCGGATTCCACCAAGGTACACAAATTAAGCCCTCGACTCACGATCTATACCCGCAACCATGACTATTACTGGAAGCTGCATGTGTGGCGGTGTGACCTATGCCATTGAAGGTTTGTGTTTCGTGATCTTGGTCATTGCAATGCTATTTCCTGGATGCTGATGGGTGACGATAGCCGACCAGTATCTCGCTGCGCTGTGCCATTGCATTGACTGCCAGAAGGTAAGCTCATGTATCCCGAACGCCCTCCATCCTAAGATTCACATATATATACTATATGCTTGCTTCAGCGTCAAATTCCATGCTAATCAACTGTACTTGTAGTGGGCCGGTGGTGCCTTCACCTCCAACGCCGTCGTTCCCCGCACCAGCTTCAAAGTGACCAAGGGTATGCATTTTTCCACCCATTCCCCCTCCTGTCCTCCTCTTGGCCTACGCGAATGTCTCCTCTGATTCCGTCGTTCGTGCTTCTCCAGGAACCCCCACCGCCTACGATATCGTCGGTGACTCTGGCAAAATCAACAAGCATTTCTTCTGCCCAACCTGCGGCTCTAGTTTGTACACCGAGCTGGAGGTGATGCCGGATAACACCTGCGTCAAGGCTGGCACTCTGGATGGCGGCGAGGCGAACCTGCGGGGCAAGATTGATGTCGAGTTCTATGTTAAGGATCGCCGGAGTTATCTTGCTGCTGTTGAGGGTGCGAAGCAGGAGCATGCTTTCTAGGCTCAGAGTGGGAATGATTGCCAATAGTACGAGGGGAAGTTAGTACATTGTTCAAAATCTAGGACAGCGGGGAGCTCGGTGTTTGGTGGGAGTTGAATCGTACTTGACGAATTTGCATGGGGGACCAAAAGCCGAAATGCGGGGCTCGTACTATTCTTCGGGAAGTAGCTCTTCAGGATGCAGATACAAAGATTTCAATGAATGGAATCACGGAAATCACTCAATCTGTCGTCAATGACTCTTTGATATGGGAATAATCGCCATTAGTCGGTGGCAATCGGCATGTCATCAATCAAGCACCGGTCTCTGGCATCCGCCTTTGTTCAGTTTCAGTCTCCAAACTCAGACGTGGTTCCACTCCCCACCCTCGATCCTTACTGGAGCCCGAAGATAACCGGCTCTTCAACTCTCCAACTCTGGAATATACGAGGCTCACCAGCGTCAGCGAGAGATTGTGAGTCACCATACCGATACCGCAGAAGAAATCCCGAATTGTCGCCCACATCGTCCAGAACCGCATCAGCCCTATCAAGCAGGGCAAAAAACTCTTCCCAGCGCAGATTATCGCCTGGGTAGTTCACTCTTTATCTCTATCAAGATGGCCGAACTCTCCGCCAAGATGGCCGAGTTGTCTGTCAAGACGCCCCAAAAGCCCAGCTCTGCCCTTTCCCTCCGCGCCCAGGATGCTTCATCCGCAGCAGGCCAGAACCTCATATGGGACGTCATGGTCGACTCCTGGTGTCCATCGTCCAACCCAAACGGCTACCTGAATGTCGGAGTCGCGGAAAACGCCCTCATGCACGACGAGCTCCTACAATACCTAAACAAGCAGCTCGATCTACCAGTCGCGTATCTCACCTACAACGACGGCGGCGGCGGCTCAACCAGACTTCGGCGTGCCATCGCCCAATTTCTGACCCGCCACTTGAACCCTGTCACCCCGCTGGATGCGGAGCAGCTAGTCGTGACGAACGGTGTCTCGCCAGCCATCGAGCATGTCTCGTGGGTGTTTGCGGATCCCGGCGAGGGAATCCTTCTCGGAAAGCCGTACTACGGCATGTTTATTCCGGATCTCACGACACGACCGGGTGCCACGGTTGTCTCCGTGAATTTTGACGACGTGGACCCGTTTAGCGCCGAGGCCGTTTCAAAATACGAAGAAGCCCTTCTTGCCTTCCAGACAGCGAGCGGCAAGCGGGTCAAGGCGTTGATGCTGTGTCACCCTCATAACCCGCTGGGCCGATGCTACCCACGCGAGGTGATTGTAAAGTTAATGCAGCTATGCCAGAAATATCAGATCCATCTGATCAGCGATGAGATTTACGCGTTATCCGTCTTTGAGAATACGGTGGACCAGCACCCTCCACCCGTCAAGTTCGAGTCCGCGCTATCGATTGATTTGAACGGGATCATTGACCCGGCCCTCGTGCATGTGCTTTGGGGCATGAGTAAGGACTTTGGCGCAAACGGGATCCGTCTCGGCGTGATTATTTCCCAGTCCAGTCCTGAATTCCATGCTGCTCTCCGGGCGGTCTCGCTGTATTCGTATTCCTCGGGAATTGCGGATCACTTGGTCGCGTCTTTGTTGGAAGACGACGAATTTACGGGGAGATACATCAAAGAGAACCAAAAAAGGCTCTCGGATTCGTATGCCTTTGCCGTGGACTTTTTGAAGAAGCACGGCATTGAATACGCACCGGGCTGCAATGCTGCGTTTTTCCTCTGGGTGGATCTGGGAAAGAGATACAAGGAGCTGCATCCCGAGGCGTCTGCGGAGGAAGAGGTTGGAGAGACGGTAATGCAGCGGTTGATTAAGGAAAAGGTGTTTTTGGCTAGTGGAGCCGTGTTTGGATCGGAGAAGGATGGGTGGTTCAGGATTGTGTTTACGCAGCCGAGGGATTATTTGGAGCTTGCGCTGCAGAGGATCGTCACGGCTTTGGAAGAGTAATCACATTCGGAGCGGAGGTGCATGAGCAGGCATTCGCTTTTCTTACTACAATAACCCCATGGATACCCATGATACGGTAGTAGCTACTATCTAGCCTACTGAATTTAATTATCATCACACTTACGGGTTGAAAACCTATGGGTAAATTTTAGTTCTAGTCTTTGCTTTGCAAAATATCCCCACAATGGAGAAAGGAAAGTATTTCGGTCCATGGACCACTAACAAAGTGCAGCAAGTCCCGCGTCAGGTAGTACGCACTTCAAACCACCACAGGAGTAGGGCACTCATATCCCTTGAAGCAAGAACGGTTGCCCAGAATCACTCAGTTCAAGGCCGGCCTTTCACGAACTACTTTTTGCAATTCCCACAAGGCATCTAGATCTTGCTGACCACAATCTGGCCATCCATTTGGAGGTTGAAAATGCAACGGACTCCACTCAAACCCACAACTGAACACGCCATAGCAGTCTGATGTCAATTCGGGCCTGAAGTTCCAGTCTCTATGAAGCGGCATGCTGAATCGATTCCAACGAGATGGCTTAGAGGCAAAGCCAAACCGAGACAGATGTGGGAGACTGCTCTGTATGGATGCGAAGTAGTCATGCCATCGACGTGGGTAGTGATAGACCAGAAAATCCGAGTCTTCTGAATTGTCCTCAAGATCAGATGTCTCGAGTGAAATCCTATCCAGCATGTCTTCCACACCACCAATTTGGGCATAGAACAGAATGAAACATCGGTCCATGTATAGCTCCTTGATGGTGGCGGAGTGTTTTAGTATCCAGTTCAATGGCTCATCGTCAGCAAAGGAGAAGTTTCCCAGAGACAAGGACTGCAGGCGGGGGAAATATAAGTCTTCCATGTTGAATTTTGGATAGAAACCCCACGGAAGTGATGAATATAATGAGAGCTTGCGTAGTGAGGACATTGAAGGCTTCAGCCAGGTCCAGCGTAAGACTCGTGTGAAGAAGTCATGTACAGGCCGGTTCTTCATCAGGTCAGCACATCAGGTAGAAAAAGCTTCGCAAATTCTTTACCTCAATATCGTGTTCGGAGCCTGCAAAGTCACGTTCATGCACGACAGTCAGTCGCAGGCTTTCCAGGGTGCTAAAGACTTCATCCATCCAATCCGACACATTGTGCGAGATGGGGATCACATTCTGATGGTTTAGAATCGCGAGCTCTTTCAGCGGCCGAGGCAATTCTGTCAGAGCTGCAAAGAGCCATCGCAGGATAGTTGCGCGGTAAGCTTCTGTCTGAGGAGCATAAACCCAGGGCGCGGGGTCACCCCCCTCTGCGGCACATTTCTTATCAAACCGCAATGCTACAGTTTGAAGATTCGGAAAAGTCGGAATTTGTTCCAAGAGCTCTTTCCATTCCTGCGGAGGTTCTTCTTCGTCTTCTTCGTCGCTGTGCTAGTGCTCTATATTCAGCTGGGAAAGATCAAGTCTTGCCTTGTTTGAGTCAAAGAGACTCACGTAGTCGTTTTCTACGGTATTCAGATTCAGCGTTTGAACCCACTCTCCGAGACTGGGGTCGAGCAAAATGGATTGCAGGTTTTCACAACTTTCGGGTGTGTTGTATAGAGAGATAGTTCGAAACAGCCGTGGATTGGTAAACTCGCTCATTCTTTTGCATGTCACTCGCAAAGCCTTGAGAGTCTTTGTGTCCGGGACAATGGAGATGATTTCCTCAAGAAGCTCATCCGGAAGGCTGGTCAATGTAGGCATTTTGGCGATCAAGCGGACTTGTCAGCTATGTTAGCTTCCTGCTGATATTACCAAGAAACAGACCAAGCTCAAGTATGACGAGCCTGGAATTAAAAGGGGTTGAGTCTTTGCACTTAGGGCCCTAGGGCCGCCAAGGCCGAGGAATTACTCCGGCTTGGAAGCTCCGCTTTTGACCGTCTACCCTGTACTTTGAGGCTCTAAATCTCTTGTGGCTTTTGCGCTCTTGATGGCTAGGACGAGATCTACGATTCTAAAGTGGTTGATGTTGTCGAATTTGACAGCGGAGAGTAAACAACAAACAGGCCAGCGGACGATAAGTTGGAGACAGACAAGGCTTTGATACCAGGTCATGTCCAAGACTTGACGAGCTAACTCTCGCAGAGTATCGAAGAAGAAGTTATCTCCACCTTTGCGAATTGAACCGGTAATCCCCGGTTCGCCATACAAACGAAAATTGATGCTCTGACGATGCTCCATTTCCAGACCGCGATGCTCGCAAGCTCCATCTCGGTGTGACAGCTAACAATACGCTCCCACAAGCGCTACTCGTACTTGACAAATTAGAAGTTATCCAATAACCCCTTAATTGTTTGTCATTCTCCTAATATTAGATTTATCTTAAACAACCTTCAAAAGGTAAAAATACTGTGCGGTCAACCTCTGGGTATAAACAAAAAAAGAGTCCCCGGCCACTGTCACCTGAGCGAGATCCACACAAGCTTCATCTCTCAGCCGGCCTCAGTTAGCTGAGGCCGGGAAGTTAGCTGAGGCCTGGATAGCTATATTGGGACTGGTCTTTACGGACCACTAGGCCATCGCACCCGGTTACTCAATCGAAGCTTTTTTTGAATGATAACCTTTCCACGATGCCTACGCTGTCTTCTACAAAAGTCCTTCTCACTATGTACCGGCACAACGCCGTTGGCTTATTGCAGCTATTGTTGACCTTGACACAAATTTATATGCCATCACGGGCCGCCGATCTTTCTTGTTGATATGATGAGTTGACGGTCATTCTAAAAGCTCAAGATGAAATCCATACTCACCACGTATACTGATCACTTCACGCTGAGCTCATTACATGTAGCTTCTGATATTCAGCTATTCAGCTCCAACTATCGTCATTATCACGAAGGAAGATGGTTTGCCATGCGTTTATACCATTGCGACTTGTTGAGAGGAGTTGATACGAACAGATAAATTCACCTCTTCACCTCTAAACATCTCCGCTTGCAAGCACCGGCTGGGTCGCGCAGTGAACAACACCCCCAGCCAGCGGCAACCCAAACATACGTACCGGCTGCACCACGCGATCTGGACATAAGCTCTGAAAGAGACTAAGGGCCTCTTGGTCCCGATAAGGGTCTCCAAATTGAGGCAGAATCAAACCGCCATTGACAAAATAACAATTTACGTAGTTTGTCGCCGGTTCGTCATACATCAAGTCGCCGAATACCCCGGGATCAGGTTCGTCGACAAGATGAATCTCGAAGGAGCGACCCTTTGCATCCGTCGCATTCCGTAGAATATCCCAGATTTCTTCATAGACCTTTTTCCATGCTCTTGGTACACTATGGTGCGGGCGAGAGAGCACCACGACGCCCGGCCGGACGAAAGTAACCTCGGCATCAGCGTGGACGTCTGTAACATCCAGACCTTTACGGCCAGGAAACCAGATAATCTTCTCAAGACCGAGTAAGCGACATAACTCCTCTTCAATGTCTGAGCGTGAGAGCCCTGGGTTCCGATTCTCGTTGAGAATGCTGCTCTCGGTGGCTAATAGAGTCCCGTCTCCGTCGACGACTAACGCACCCCCTTCAAGGCAGACCTTGGATTCAACGAGAGTGACTGGGGACGGTGATTGGTCAAATTCAACGACACGCCGCGCAAAAGTTGTATTTTCTTCAAGCTGCGCTGGTTGCATCATTGGCCACTCGAACCCATCGGCGGCACGGTCATCATCTCCAATGGCATCTTTACGGCCCCATTCGTTGAACCGGAAGTTGATCGCGAAACGACCTGGATTTGGGCCCCCATCAATTTTTTCAACATACACAGGGCCTGTATCCCGAACCCAGAGGTGATTGGTCTGAAATGGGATGATGGATATGTTGGACATGATGCTGGGGTATTTGGTATTGGTTTGTTTTACCAGAGCTTGCGCTTTGGAGACATCTTCTGGTCGTGTGAACAGGCGGACAGGCTCGAAGGCCGAGATTGCAGAGGCGAGACTGGCAATTTCGAGGCATGCCTTGTCATAGTATGCAGCTGCAATCGATACTTTGGATGGAAAGCCCAAGATCGTTGCTGCATGACGAGATATTTCGCTTGGGTACCGGAACCTTGCAGCGGCTTTGGCTACATTGGTGGCCATTGCGAAGGGTAATTACCGGAGGTGCTTGCGAATGGAGTAGAAAGTTTGCGCTTTCCGGATGATTAAAGGTTCCAACACCGGAGAAGACTTCTTATGCGAACAGGCGGACCAAAGTCCGCTGACTACCAGCAGGCTGCCAGATAAGTTAGCCGAAGCCAAGACTTTTCGGGGAGACAAATTTCAATACCGTTAGTTAGATGGTCGAGCAAACCTCACAAACTAATCTGAAGGAATTTTCAAGTCTTGAAGATGGCGTAGTCCAAGAATTTCGCATAGAACTCAAACGGGCAGGCTTTATGAGGTCAAGCGTGCCTCGGGTATTGCAGGGTTACTCAGTCAACTCGAAAACCCATAGCTATTAGGTTACTTGGCAAGCTCCAGTACTCAAGTAAGGCATGTCATCTTGAGGAAGACATGGGGTAAACTTGAATTGAAAAAGCCACGAGCCCAGGAACGAAGGCCGAGCCTTGAGCCTTGGAGGTGCCTATAAAGCATCTGAGGATTAGAGCCTCAGCTTAACTAATTTAGGTAACTGACTGGGTAGCCTCCGCGAATACAGGTGAGCCCAGGGGGGTCTAGAGCTGAGCGCTGGGTGGTCATGTGACTTCCCGCACAACGCCCCACCCCCCTGCGCTCAGCTTTTACATGTTCTATGACCTTACATTACCTAACGTAGTAACA
>JAXQJV010000492.1:0-18658 GCA_037042255.1 Penicillium sp. PG106-07D
AATGATGGAGGGCCATGCCATGGGGCTCATTGGAGCATTTCAGATAGTCCTCGCAATGACAAGAGGCTTCAAAAGTTCAATCCTTTCCACCTGTAATCACTAGTAGATTGAGGCTCTGAGCTGAGCCATTTGGCAATAATCCGGGCGTGTATGGAATCTATGGATAGGTAGGTATCCATTTTGTTCCACTCGAGTATATTATATGGATACTGTCGGTCATACGGGATGCATTGAATCTCCCTGGCACCTCCTCCTTGAGCTCGTAGCGTCGTACATAGGTGTCTCCACCAAAGATAGATATATATTCCCAGTTCGCTACCATTGCATAGATCCAAGCTTTCACCGTTTGTGTCTGACACCTACCGAAGGTTCTAGGTATGGATGCCTCTCCAACTGTATATATTCCAGCAGTGGGCGCGGATGGGGCAAATGTCCAGTCTACTCATGGATACCTAGAACGAGCCGCCCAACAACATCTGTATAGGTACAGCGAGGAACCGATTTGAAACTCTTCAAGATTGCATTTAGCTCAGTCTTATGGTAACTCCTATCCCGTGCGGTAAATATGGATGGTATCTTGGTCGCATTCTCTCGTTTCCCAATCCATACGCCAACGCTTTCCCAAAACAGAACAGAACAATACATCACAAACACACGCACTGGGCTTCATGCCCTACCTAGCAATGCACCGATAGCACCCTCAGTAGCCCGCAATATCGCGTCCGCATGCACGCCTCCCGCCACGATTCTGTCAGTATTCGAAGCCTCTTTCTCTCGCAGGAGTGTATGGAACAATTTCCTCGTCTCCTGATCGATCTTCTTGCTCGATGCACTCCCGCCAGGCATTGACACGCTGAGTTCCGGCTGGAGCTGCGGCTCGCCTGTCCACTCATCCATGACCAAGGCATTAGAGAGAAGCACGCGCGGGCCGCTGGCGGAAGAAGGGCCAGCCTTGACAACCATGGTGCTACGCTCCAGATGCGGGACTAAGCCTCGAAGCTCTGCAACGGAGATCACGCCGTCCTGGGACTCGGGGAAAGATTTTTTCGTGCGCTTGGCAGAGCCATTCCCGTGATTATTGTCGATTCGTGCCCAGAGCTGTGCCCGGGCTACTGATGCTTCCCAGTAGCGATTTATGCCCCAGCATAGGGTTGCCACGTCCAGGGCGAGAAGTTGGTTCTCAAGTCTTGAGTCGATCCATTGACGGAGGGTCTCCGGGACTCTTCGCTTTTTGCTGTCGGCGCCGGTTGGCACAGAGACGGCAGTGATGTTCTGTGTTTCGGGGTTGGTTTCGTATACAACGGACACATTGTATAACGAGGATGGGAACGGGGACGGTGCTGAGAATGTCAAGGTGTGCGTTTCCAGCAGCGAAGCTGATTTCGACGCTGTGCGGCTTGTGTTTGTTCGGAGTGTCAGGGGAGCAAACACGGTGAGATATGATGGTGCATGTGCCGTCTCCTTCAAGGTGAACGGGTTTGTGGGCATCGGAGATGCTTGTGGCGTGGGGCGAGGAAGTTTTGCGCAGAATGGGAGGAGGGTGGAGAGGAGCGCTGACATGGACACTGGGGCCCTCGGAGGCACCGGTTCGTTGATGTGTGCTGACTCCTCGACGAGGAGATTCAGGAACTTGTGGAGCTCTTTTGTGTCGCTTGACAAGTTCACACCGGAATCGACTTTTTCGGCCCATTTGCTCAAATCGGCCACATCGCTTTTCAATCGACATAACTCTGCTTCCAGGTTCCTGCGAGATTTGTGCTTTTCGAGTACAGCTGCAGAGACATTGTCTTGTGTTAAATCCCAATCAATGTATGTGTCTCCCTCCGCAAGTGATTGATATTTCAAAGTTTTCAAAGGACTTCCTTGAAGTACATCTGCCGCTGGTCGTTTCCTTCGCTTCTCATGTCTTGCGCTCGGGCTGCTGCTAAGAAGCCCCCTAGGTCGATCCGGTGCCTTTTCCAGACCTAATTGTGTTGGTGTTGGGGGTAGGTCTGGCTCCAAAGAGTCGTCATCATCCAAAATTCCCCCTCCAAGATCATTGCTGTCCATCTCAACTTCCATGCCTGTGTCTTGTGTGGTGGAGCCCAGCTCCAAAGCCAGTTGGGCCTCCGGGGTGTTGGTGAGCTCTTTTGCCGGTGATAATTGTTTGCGAACCGGTGAGCCAAAGGTAAAGTCCGCGGCCGAGATTCTCTTAGAAAGTCGGCGAGGTGGTTTCGTAAACGCCTGAATGCCACTGGGGCGTCTGCTGGGGGAGAACATCATTGGCGACCCGGACGTCCTGGTCGCTTTGAGGGGACTCGAAGGATTCAATGAGGGTCGAAGGGCTTTGCGGTCACGGAGACCAACGCTTTTTGCGTCGTCCTTCAAAGGTAATTTGCTGGGGCTGTCTCGGCTAGGCGATCGTCTGCTGGGCGATCTGCTGAGTGCGCGTTCGAGAACTTCAGGATGCGACCTGGCTAGACTTGCCCTGGTGGGGGACTGAAAGGATGCGCGACTCGGTGAGCGCGACTCCATGCTGAGTGCCGGGAGCTGCGACGCGCCAATGGCAAGATCTGTGGCTTCGCCCGTCCTCCGGCGCTTTGGAGGGGAATTCATTGCTGTCGTGAGGTATATAATTGTTTATCGTTCTCTCGTCCGAATTGCGCGCCTACATTGCGGAGTGGACGCATAAACAACGGTGTTTGCAGTGTTTGCACCTATGACTTAATTGCGCAGCGGCCCGAGGATGTCTTTCTATTCTCCCCGGCCGCCATATGATGAAGTGTCTTGCGGCGGGTAGACAGTCTCTTGGAAGGACAAGAGTCTGTCCTGAAATTTTCCTGTATGGATTTGCACCTTCCTACACCGCGTGCCGTCAATATGCCTTAATTCCGACGCCCCGGCGCATGCGTGCGCGCGACCAGTCCACCTCCACACGATATAGCGATGGCTCCTTGCCCGAAACCGCTCCATCATCACAGGCGCAGCCTTTGTCAGGCTACTATTCTCTGATTTTGAAATCTCCTTTGCCATACAGCGGCCGTGCAACGACTGCACAATCCGCTACCACTATACCCGAGGACCAACCGACCTCAACCGCAGCCGCTGCATCTAAAGGCCAGACCCCTCAGGAAAAGATGGCCATTGTCTTCGGAACTCGCCTCGCAGGTCCCGGCCGTCAATCTCGATACAATCCCGGCGAAGCGCCCCCAGAATCCATGTGGAAAACCATCAACGGGGTACCTATCCCACCTCGCCCCGAGGAACCAGACAACTGCTGCATGAGCGGCTGTGTCCATTGCGTCTGGGATGACTTCCGCGACGAAATGGAAGAATGGGCTGCTCGAGTCGCGAAGGCCAAGGCCAAAGGTGGGCCCGAGGCAGGCACGGCGGATACGCGTGCTTTTCCCCGAGCTGAGGTCGATTCGGCCAGTGCCAGTATGGACGATGATGGCGGCGGTAGTGAGACCAATTGGGCTGCACCGAGTTCGGAGGATGATCTCTTTGCCAGTATTCCTGTGGGCATTCGGGAGTTTATGAAGACCGAAAAGAAGTTACGATTGAAGCATCAAAAGGAAGCTGCGGCATGAGAGAGGCCTACGGGCGGAGGCATTTCTTCCTGTTACTGGATATTGCAACTTTGTGTGATATAAAACCGGAGTTCTGGGTGATGCGATTTGGAGAGGGCCTTGTTGATAGATCGGTAGCCTTGAACAAGGCTACTAGATGGAATATAAACTGTACATAGAATCAAACCTTCATGCTGCAACGAACTTTAGCCTTTTCGCCTACTCTCTGCTTAAAATTTCACATCTGTAAACTACTTGTCGAGTATTTAGGCTTCGAGAAACCAAACTAGAGTCAAAAACGCTGATCTTCTGGGATATTCTTGCATCCGTACAGTAAAGAAGCATGCCTGGCCGCCCCGGACTTTGCACGCCGCCAAGCCCGTGCGCGCCGCCGCGCCGCAGATTTCCATTTCGCCATCCTTTGTTCCTCGAGGCAAATTTCTTCGAATCGCCCACTGCCAGTCCCTTTTAGGGCAATGGGATGATATTAACGGCTCCAAATTGTGCGAATTTACAAACGATCCCTGGGAAGGCGCAGATGGACCGCCTATTGCAGCTCGAAATGCCCGCGCATCGCTTCATGAGCCACCGTGAACTTCCCCTTCTCTCCGCACGATGGCGCCGCGAACGCACACATATAACCCCATCCGACACCTCAGACGAGCGTCACATCTTCAGCAGAAGCAATTGAATGTCTACACTCCCTGCTGGGACTCGAGTCCCTCCAGTTCGGGCCCGCAGCTTCGTCGATACCTGCAAACGACCTATCGAACCTTGGAATCGCCGCGGAGCTCGTTGATCGCGATAGACAGTGTGCCGAGACACAGATTGGGACTTTTCTGGCCGAGGAAACATGCGACTTGGAAACGGGAAGCACTTTCTCTCCCTCGTGGCTCGCGGAGTTTTCTCAGCACACATGCATTGAGATCATGCGACACAGTAGGTTCCGAGGAAAATTTACAAATAAAGGCTGGAGACGCAGACTCTCCAAAGGCAGGCAGTAAAATTTCTGCGCGCGAGGAAAATGCCGACATACTGGAATCAAAACCATCGTCGCTAGTGAGCGATGATATCAAGGTCTTCAAGCGTCTTTGGAATCAAAGAATGATCAATGTATCCAGGGACTTCAGGTTTTCCAACAACAAGGATCACTCAAAATACCAAATCAGCTTGCGTATATCGAAAACCGCCAACGATGGTGCAGGAAGAAAGCTGCGAGTCCGGGGCGAGTTGGATTGCAAGAATATGGTCCGTACTCGTCGCGCACGCGAATTGCGCTGATCTTTTATCTGACCACGCAATCAATAGGAGGAACTAAAGACTGCAGCTTTCTCGGGCATAATTTCGAAATTGAGAGAAGAGAGATTATGGGACTCTCTGGTCTCCGGAGGCCAGCCGGTTTCCTCCGTCGTTGAACGGCCCTCGCCTGGGGTTATAGAGCCTTCACGCCCTACTGAGGAGTATGCTGCAATTGGGGATGTGCCTCCTGAAGATAGGACCCTTGCTGAAGGGCTTGCATCTTTATCTCTTGAGCTAGGCAAGGATGACTTTCAAGTCTTCAACGCCTTGGAGCAGAAGAAGCAGCTTCAGCTGGATGTGGAATTCTTGGACAATCAATCTGAGGGTATGACCTGTTTTGTGGTGTGTTCAATACGTAGCCCCAAGCAGGATTTGCAGGCCGTTGGCCATGGGGCGTCAAAGGTATAACTGACATGGCCCAGTAATCGATGACTGCATACATTTACTAATGACGACCAACAGCGAGATGCAAAGAAAGATGCCATCCAAATACTCATTTCGAAACTTCAAGAAATCGGAATCTGGGAACAACTTCTACTGCAGGACCACGCCAGGCTTACTGTGAACGACGATCTGCTTTACATGATGCGCTTTGGGACAAAGAGCCTGATTGAAGCCAATGATACTCTTCGGTCGTTGATGAAAACTAAGGGAAGGCCAAAAAGGCAGTCAAAAAGGAATACCGATGCACAGAATGCGTATAGAACGAAGAGATCCGAGGAACTCGCCCAAGCTCTTCGCAAGTTCCGCCAATCCAAAGATCCCAAGGCGGTGGCTATTCGGTCCGCAACGAACAGTCTACCTGTGAATGAGCATAAGGAACCGGTCCTAGATCTTATCAAGAACAACACCTACAGCCTCATTGTTGCAGAAACTGGATCTGGAAAATCAACCCAAGTCCCTCAGATGATTTTGAACGACGCTATTGAGGAGAGCTCTGGAGGCTACTGCAATGTGCTGTGCGTCCAACCACGACGTATCGCAGCCCGTATGCTGGCTCAGCGGGTTGCTCATGAAAGACTTGAAACCATTGGCAACACTGTAGGCTATATGATCCGATTCGGGATCAAGCGGCCAGCCAGAGGTGGTAGTATCACGTACTGTACTACCGGTCTCGCGCTGAACTTGTTGCAAGATGACCCGGATCTACTCAACTCCTTCTCCCATATTCTCCTTGACGAAGTTCATGTTCGCGACATTGACATTGATTTTGTGATGCTACTATTGAAGAACCACATCAACAAGTGCCGAGCAGCGGGTACACCGGTGCCCAAAATTGTGGTGATGAGTGCAACGGTTGACGTTGACCTTTTTGCGTCCTACTTTCGCAATATGGGACCCGATGGGGAACTGTTGCCTGCTCCACACATTTCCATACCAGGTCGCCAATTCCATGTGAAATCACACTATCTGGATGAAATACTCGATGACCTTAGCACAACAATCCAAGATGATGTTCTGAAGTGGTGTTTGAAAGAGCCATCGACGATCAGATTTTTGCAATCTCACTATCGGGGCCTTGCCGCAGCAGTACCAGCCGGTGAACAGGACAAGGATTCGGATGCGTCGAAGTCTTCGGAAGAAACAACCCCAGCCATCCCTTTATCACTTCCCACTGGCGTGAAACGAGTGGACGATGCCCCTTTAGTTCCAGTCGGGCTGATTGCCGCCGTCACCCATCACCTCCTCAGCACTACGGACACTGGCTCTATCTTGGTCTTCCTGCCCGGGTTGAGTCAAATCATTGCTGCGGAATCGCAGATCATGCAAGCGGCAGAAATGCTGGGACTGGACCTGTCAGACGAAGACAAGTTCAAAGTCTTGAAGTTGCACAGCAGCCTTCCCGAGGAACTCGCCAAGCTGGACCTTGACGTTCCTGAGGGTTGCCGAAGAATCCTGCTCGCAACTGATATTGCAGAGGCTTCCCTGACAATACCTGACGTGAAATACGTGATTGACTCGGGCAAGGTGAACCAACTGATGTTTGACCCTCGAACACGGTCTCACCAGATGACTTGCTGCTGGGCGAGCCAATCTAGTACCGTCCAGCGAGCTGGGCGGGCAGGCCGAGTTCAGGATGGCGGGTATTTTTTCCTTGGAAGCAAGGAATGCTTCGACTCGCTACGTATCACCAAGTCTCCCGAAATACTTCGGAGCGACCTTCAATCGGTTTGTCTGCGAGCAAAATTGTCCAACCCGGTTACACCTATCAACGACTTTTTGCAGCAGGCCATTGAGTCCCCGGAAGCTTCCGACGTTGCCATGGCCGTCGACTCTCTGAAACAATTGCAGGCACTGGACAGCAACGAAAGCCTCACGAATCTAGGCTCTCTAGTGAGTCATATGCCGATACTTCCGCCGCATCTTGCAAAATTGGTCGTTTTAGGCGCCATTTTCCGATGCCTGGATCCTCTCCTGATCCTGGCCACCCTGGGAGAAGAATCCAACTTTTTCTATCGGGGCAGCGGCGAAGAGCAACGTCTCAGGACCTGGAATGACCAAGCTGCGTTTGCAGGGCAGACATCAAGTGATCATTTTAGCATCATCAACGCCTTCAGGGCCGTTCGCTCTGTATGGAACGAGCAGGGATGGCGCGCTGCTCATAAGTTCGCATTCTCAAAGAATGTCTATCTCCCCGTTTACCGGGAGGCTTTCCTCACAGCAAACCAGATCCTACGTCAGTTGGAACAGGCGCAAATCATCCACAAATGGTCATTGGTTGGCAAAGATGCCGACGGTCGCTTTGGCGGGGCGAAGTTGAATGTCAACTCGAATCATGTCCCCCTCATCAAAGCATTGTTGCTGCATTGCCTATACCCCCGACTCGCTGCTCCAAGGCCAGACTCTGACACGACCTTTGCGACGCAGACGGAGCAAAAGGCACTTTTGCACCCGGGAAGTATGACGAAGAATGGTAAGCGGCCGCCTCGAGCTCTGCTTGTTTTCAATCAGAAATTCCTGTGGGGGTCACCGCCGAATATCACAGCTTTCAAAGAGGCATCAATCGTGACTCCACTTGCCGCTTGTCTTTTTGGTGGTAAACTAGCCATGCATCGCTCTTCTATCGTCATGGACTCGTGGATGCGGACCGGTGTCCAAGTTGTTGACAGTCCATCTACACCAAATGAAGTGATCAAGGATGTGATTGAATTGAATAAGGTTCTTGACACGGTAAGCACTAGCATGGTTCGGTTCATCACTGTTGTTGCAGGTTCATTCTCCTAACCTGCACTGTTCGACCTCAGGCCTTGACCACATCCTTCGATTCCTACCAAGGCAATTTACACATGCTGCAAGCCAAGAAGAAGAAAGGAAGTTTTTTCTCGGCTCGCGACCAGTTCGTTGCAACTTTGCAACAAACCATCAAAGACATTCTGGACCGCGACTGTAACCCTGCCCGAGCATCCGCACCTGCCGCGTGGAATGAGCATGACGTGAGTAAATACTCGAATTGAGCATACAAGTCTACCATGTACAATACATCTCCCATATACATTTAACTCAAATAGAAATAAAACAAATCAATAGACTTCAGCCTCAATTCGCATCTCTGGTAGATTCTATTCTTGTATACTTGACGAACACATTCCACCCACTCACCGCCTCCGATATGCTTATCGCAAAAAAGTTCAAGCTCCACCGTACACTGCCCAATTCTGCGACAGCACAGAATCAACACAGCACAAAAAAAAAACCGCCCCAAGAGCCATGGCTCTCTCCAAAACTGAATCAGACATCATCCTCAACCGGGCAAACGTAGCTCTCGCCCGCAGCCAACGCCTCGTTGCCTCCTGGCTCCCCGAGAAAACACCCGACGAACTCGCAAACGCCAAATCCGAAGAGGAGCTTCAGCGCGAGGAGGATGCGATTTTTACAGCCGTGCCCGAGACGTAAGTCGCACCCGCTTTCTCAATAGAACAATATACTCGAACTCTGAGTTCAAAAAATCTAATGTCATATTGTTTCTGTGTGCAGGCTCGGCGTCGGCGCCCCTCTCCCCGAAAAAGCAGCCGATGGAAGCTGGAATCGCACCGAGTTGAGCTCGAATGATGCCTTGAGGAAACAATTGCTCGGCCGGAATTATGATAAGTTTATGAAGGCGAAGCAAGCTTCGGCTTCGGCTTCTGCTGCGGCGAAGGGTGGTGTTTCTACTTTGGCGGGGAAGACTGCCTCTGGTTCTGCTACGGCGGAGGTTGACGAGGATGATGACGACGACGAGGAGGGGAGGGTTTCTATGGTTGGGAAGAAGAAGAGGAGGAAGGTTGGGCAGGCGCCAGCACCGGCAGCTGGTGGTGCGACTGCTTCTGCGTCTACGGCAGGCAATGCTGAGGATGCAGACGGGAAGGCCGGTAATGGAACGGTCGAGACGGGGGGGAGTGCGGCTGCGAAACCAGCTCCGGCTAAGGCGAGGAAGAAGGCCACAAGCTATTTGGATGAGTTGTTGGCTGAGAGGTCGAAGAAGAGGAAGAAGCGGTGAATGTGGTTGCTCTGCATGCGGTTCCCTTTCTTCTCTCTTGACTTTCATCTGACTGGGTGTCTGTCGAGCCTCCAGCTGGTCTGGATAGACTCAAAGCTGCACGTCTGCGCTTGTCCAGAGGCAGGCTCCAGCATCAACCCGACGGCTAGGTATACCTTGGTTTCATGAGGTTACCTCAAAAGTTGAAGCATAGACCTGATGGTGGCAGATATGCTCCTGACTGCTGCAGGCATCGAATGCTTCGTGTCCATCTCGGTCTGCTTGGGTAGGAGGCTTTGCTTACGGAGCTGCCTCTCTAAAAGCAGCCAACGAGCAAGGTGTCACAAATTTCTTGGTTCAATCAAACAAAGTGAGCGTAATAGAATACAAATTCCATTCCAGACAATTCTAGATGCCAACATGATATTTTTCTTTGCTCCATCCGACACCAGGGTATATAAAATATGCTGCGAGAATGAAGTATAACCTCACAAAGCCGATTCGTGACTCGACACCGACAGCATGAAGATTTCCACAACGAACCAAAGATTATAAGGAGAGAGAGGCAGATCAAACAGTAAATGAAATAGAGAAAATGAGGGGAATGGGAGAAGTGGCACGTCTACAGACACAAGATAAGAAATCGGATAGATAGGCGAGTCGAGGTTGTTGTCGAGCTTTTGGCTCCAATGAGCGGAAGATGAGGTGGTGGGTGGGTTGTTTTCAGGTGTACAGATGCTGTCCAAGAAAAAGAGGCGGGTCGCCGGCCGTATGGGTGGATATATGGAGATTTGGCCAGGAAATCAGCCTAAGCAATTTCGAATCGTACGATTTGGTTTGAGTGTGGCCTCTGCGAGGAGACAAGGAGGAGGAAGGTGTTGGTCAAGTCGGTCGGACAGCAACTTGACTACACTCATGGTCGAATTCCATGTTGATGACATTTATTCCAACCGTTTTCGTTTTCGATCCTCTTGTTGATCTTCGTCTGGCCGTTCGGCGGTGTCGGCAGGGTTCAACAGGGAGTGAACGTTGCTTGCCATGCTCGAGCGGCGAGTTGCTGGCAGAGACGATTCCTGCCGGGGGAACCGCGAGCCTCCCAGAGTCCAGCCACTGTCAGCACTCAGCATCGACGGTGATGGCTCGGCTCCAGTCGGAGGCGTCGCATGACGGGATTGATCTTGAAGACGACGAGGCGCGCCCATCTCATACTGGGCTAGCACATCTCGAACTTGCTGCTCGCTGCTTGTAGGCACGCGATGAGGGGATGAGGGCCAAGGACCACTGCTTCCACCACCCTGACCAGTACTTCCAGGAGGGAAAGGAGAAGTGCCGCTAGGAGGCCAGTCAGCCTGGCGGATATCTGCAAAGGTATGGCGGCGGCCTAGATTTGGAGCGCCGGGAGGGGTAGATATAGAGAGAGGGTGAGGAGCCGCTTGTGGTTGCTGCGATGGTGGGAGAGCACCGGGGCTAGCACCACTATTGGGCGGAGGCTGTAGTCGGTTGTAATTAGGAACAGGCGCATTGGCACCTCCAATGGAGCCATAGCGACGGGGTGACACCGCGAGGTGAGGAGGAACGGGCGGTCGGATCATAGACTGGCGCCGGCTGTCGTCTTGAGGTAACTGGCGAGGGGACAAGGGAGGCCCAGACTCTACGGGTATGTTTCCAAAGAACGGTTGGCGTGGTGGCATGAGAGTATCATGGGTGGCTTCCATGGCTCGGACGGCTTCGAGATGCTTTTCAACCTCTCTTTGCATGCTTAGGACTGGGTGGGATGTTAGTCAAACCTATATCGAGATCGCGGATGGGTAATTCTCGTACTGTCGCGATAGAGCGGACTCTCCTGATTGGGCACGACTCCTTGTAGAAAGCGAGAGATCGAATGCGTCCACTGACGGGGGTTAATACCGGCAAAACTTCCACGAACGTTGAGATGAACATACTTGGTAGCATTTGGTGAGCCCCTCAGCCATATTTTGGCATTTCGACATCAGTGCAACATTGCCTTCCTCCGCACGAGCCAGACGAGCATGCATATCGTGAAGACTATATTCAAGGTTCATGAGCCTCGCCTCTGTCGCATCGGGGACAGGCTCGGCGGGGGTGCCTGGTTGCGATGTAGCAGTCTTGTGGCCGGGGAACGAGTCGCGATGAATCAAAGCATGGCGAGATGCGCGACGCTTAATCTCGCGTAGACCGATTAAATCACCCCGTTTGAAGTTGCCATTTCCGTGCTTGAACTCCCAAAGCGCAGAGTCTGGGGACCCGGTATGAAAGACATCGCTCACTGCCAGATGAAGTCAGCAAATATCCCCTTTTCTCAAAAAAACTGACTGGGGTAACAGACCTTTGTGAAAACCGTACATGTTCAATTGACGGACAAAGGAGGATATGTTGGTGTGCTTGAAGTACTGACTGGTGGAGTATTAGCGACCCAACACCACCCTGGATTTTCTGAGCAATGGTTGAGACTGACGCTAGGACTTTAGAGAACTCAGAGGTAGGGGACATGACAAAACTGTCATTGGTACTGGACCACGCTATCAAATGGCGGATACTGGAGTCCTCAAGCATGCTGTTGAAAGTTAAATAACGTTAGTGTACCCTTAAAATCCTCAAAATTACGAGCAGAGCTTGCTGGCATACTTGTACAGCTTGTGGATAAAAGCGGTTTGTACCACTTTGGGTTGCTGGGCTGCTGCAGCAGCCCCAACGGCCGTGTTTTGGGGATTGCTCGTGAGTCCGACTTCGGCACCATTGCTGTTGGCGCCGGCGCGGTCGCTTTCGGGACTGCTATGGATCGGGATCCCGCCGGCTGTCGAGGATGGAGGAGTAATCTCCATTGCTGCAGGAGAGTGCTGAGCAGATTGCGAGAGAACCGGGAGGTTTCGTGTTTTGCCGGGACCATCTGCAGGTCCGGCGAAGGTGGCCCTGGAGGATGGGGGATCGGCAAGACCACTCATGTCGGGCGAAAAGGGAGGTCAGCGGTAGAGACGAGCGCGACGGTGATAGCGACAGTCTGACGAGCCCCCAGTTGTCGCTAGTATATATAGGACTAGTAAGGATGTTAAGGTTGAAAATGGGCTAGAAAATTGGTGTAAAAGCGAGTCGGGACTCGGACGCGATCGACTCGACCGTTGGAACCTGCTCGTGGCGGGAGAACGTGCAATGGGAAAGGTCTCGCGAAGGCCAGCGAGGCGCAGATCAACACCGAAGTAGCGAGACCCGGTGTCTCATCGCGCCTGCGAATTGAGGACCAGGGAAGAGTGTCGAGAAGGTGTTTCGGTGGGAGTGAGAGGCTTGCGCTGGGTTCTTGCGCTGGGTTCTGAAAGCTGCGGGGAAGGGGGAGAGGGGAGCAACCGGAGCAGCACGACGGTCGGATCTGCAGCGCTGAGCAGCTCAGGGATCCGGTCGGTTGGGAAGTTGACACCGCCGACAGCGTAGAGGCCGAGCGACGAGGTGGAAGTGGCAGTCGCCGGGAGACAGGGGATCGATGGATGGTGGGAGAAATGGAAAAGGGGGGCTTGTGGTTCGAGAAGGAGAGGAATGAGACTTAGTGATGCTCCACTTGGTGGTTGAGACTCCGTGAAGGAACTCGCCAGTTCGGGTTCTCGACTCGCCTCGCCTCACCTGCTTCGTCTGTGCTTGCCGAACCTCAGATCCCCGCAAATAACGGTCAGCACAACAACTACTTCACATTCTCATATCGCTGATCTTCTCGGCACTCCTTTCAGATGGCATCTTTTACGAAGAGTCTTTTTTGATCAACTATGGATCTCGAGGATCAAGCCTTCTTGCGGCGCTTTCAAAAACTGCCGAAGCTGAGTCGCCAAGCCATGTATGTATCATTCGTCCCTGCCACCAATCTGAGCAAAGTATCGAAGCTGAAACAGCCAACAGCTACCGTGGCATTCTGGAGCAGTTGATCCCAGATGAATGGCGCGATGTCAGAATCTACGCCGATATGCACACTTTCCAGTGCGATATTCTGGGCAACCTGCCCTTAGAGATGGCTTGTCTCGTCGCTGAATACTTACCTCTGGTCGATATCATTCGCCTTCGCAGGGTAGGAGATCCACCCAATTTGAAGAAAGAAGCAAAATTTGTGTCTGCTGAGAGACTGACTGCTCAAAAGGTATCGCGACGATGGCAGCAAGTCCTGTCCTCGCAAGCGCTGTGTCGTGCTGCAGCTCGAGCAACCTTGGGCAAGGATTATTGGGCAGGAGATTCACATCCCAAAGCCACAAGTTATGCCAATCCCGACGCCCATCCCGACGCCCGTCCAGGCGTTGCTTTGGCTATTAGTTCGGATTTCACCACAGCTTCCACAGTTCCTCCCGATATGCCTCGTTCGGTCCCGATCACGTCTTACTCCGCTACCTCGTTTGCCAAATTTGTCAGAAGAAGACACCGCCTGGAACAAGGAGATCCATACAGTGTTACCAGAATTCCGATGCCGCTAGACATTGAAGATTCTTGGACCGATCCTAAGCACCGTATCACCTATTCGGGAGGCAGTTGTGCTTGGGTGGAGGAGACCGGCGACCGTAACTCTGTGGTCGTCCTGAATCTACGCAATGGTAACAGAGCGAACTTTACCACCGATAACAGAGAGGAATTGAGATGCCTTACGTTTTCCAAGCCTTTGATTGCGGCGGTGTCAATCAGAGGCTACTGTCATGTCTGGAATATTGACACCTCCCAGACGTCATCATTCCGACTTCCCTCTCTGAACATCGCTCGAACCCTGATCAGTGGTACCAAGGTTGTGATCCAATATGACGAGTCCTTTATCTACTGGTCTTTCGACACAAGGTTAGCTCGGGAGATGAAGACCGGACAATTTCGTGTTCTCGCTTTAGCTCCTCATCCCTCTGAAGAACGGATTACTATAGTCCGACTCCGTCCGAAGGATCTGGCACACCACCGGAAACTCCAGCGTGTTGAGGAGTGCCAGCTCCAAGTCGCAGAATATTCTTTGGACAGCATGGCTGAAATTTCCTCGCGTTACCTGTCATTTCCCAAATCGGCGTTTCCCAGGCCAGAGGACTACTTGGACAATCGTAGGAATGACTGGGGAATATACACCCCCAGTCAGGGTAGCACGATAGTGCGTTATGCGAGCGCACAGCAGCTTGTGGCCGGTCCAGAAGGGTCCTCTACTCTATTTACCGTATCCATTGAACCCGACGGACTAGTCGCTTTTCACACATTTCCGGAGGGTGAATTTCTGTTCGAATTGACCTGTCCCGAGCAAGGCGTTGTCTATACCCCTCTCGAGGGAGGTGTTTTAATTTTCAAAGCCAGAATCACACGGAGCCTTTCGAACTCATACGTTTGGTATGACTACCAATACCGTAGCTCGGCGGAAGTTCCGGCGACCGCTGTGCTTGGCGATGCTCACTTCATGATCTTCTGTTGTGATGAGAACATGGAAGTTTGGGCAATGGATGAGCCGGATCAAGAAGACGAAGAGGTAGTGAAATTGATGAACGAGTTCTGAAAACATTACCGCCGACTCGTGCCATGACCTTCCCTATCTCGAGAAGAGTGGAGTGGACGTTGCTAATAGACGTTTCCTTGTTACGACAACAATCAGTAAGAAAATTATAGTCAAATGGATCTAACAATTCCATGATTCTGCTGTATCCACTTTATCTGATGATAAGGATATCAAGAGGCGCAGAATGCCACTGCCAACGTTGGCAATCAAGACACCAAGACATACGAGCAAATTGCACTTATTGTCGCCATGTAGAGCTTACCCATGTTTACTCCAATTGCTTTTTCTTCATATGCTTTCTACATGATACCATCTCTATGCCAGCAGCGTCCTATATCCCAAAGGTTTCTTCCGTTATTCTTCTCTCTCTACGTAATTCGCAACTATCTACCATGTTGCTCATACCCATCTTTTCCTTCTCGTACTTCTTATATCATAGGGCTTGCTCAAGCAGGCTCAAGCAGGGACACGGCTATGTTTTCAGTAAGTAATCCCATAATATCTTCTGGGTGCTTCAACTCGGCTCTGACAATCTCGAGGGAGCGAAAGTAGGTCATCCGAGAGGCTTACGCCATATAACGCATTGAAATTTGTCAGGTACAACAGCCTCATCTGGAAGCCCCTATCTAGCCTAGAGTATTTAGATACAACAGCCTCATCTGGAAGCGCGCCGCCTTGATATTGGTCAGTAAAAACCTCTCAGCGTTTCCAATCGCGCCTCTCTGTCCCTCAGTAAGGTTGATGGACTCCTGAAACTATTGGTAAATCCAGATCATCCTTATTCAGGAAGCCGGAAGGTGCGAATTGAAGTGGTGATAGGAGGGCGCCTTCCAACAGCGGTGTGAACCGTTAGAGACGCGTGCCTTGTGATCTTTTCTCCCACAACACTCTCGTCCACGTCTTGACCTCTTTTCAATCTGCATTGCAAACCCACACGCCGAGATTCTAAACGCATCTGCACCAGCTTACGTCTCTACGATTATCGTCAATGTGCTCGATCTCTCGTAAACCCTTCGCTGCACACCCACCCGTCCAAGCTTCTGCACCCAATACATCAGCTCATAACTCGAATACCATGGATTCTCACTCAGAGGTAGAAGCTTTCTTGAAGCAATACCAGCACCTGCCTGAGCCAAGTCGCCAATTCATGTATGTAGTGTGTTGAGACGTTGCCCATGCAGAACGATTAAAACTGATACCTACAAAGATGGCGCGGCATCTTAGAGCAGCTGCCACCACAGGCCTGGCGTGAAATCAAGACACATGCTGAAAAGCTTACTCCCCAGTGCGATATCTTTGGGAAGCTGCCTCTAGAGGTAGCCTCTCTTATTGCAGAGAACTTGCCCCTAATTGACATTATCTGCCTTCGGAGGGTATGTTTAGATGGTCTTTATATGGAAGCCTTGCATTTCCCGAGAGGCTGACATATGAGCATAAAGTTTCACGGCAATGGAGTTCGCTCTTGACTTCGCCCTCGCTAGGTCGTTTTGGGACAGGAGAGACCTCCCGAATGTCGGCCTGGGTCTCTGTGGAAGCAGACGGAGTCGTTGCGGTCCACACATTTCCTTCCTTTTACAAATTCTACCAGATCCTCTGTCCTGAGCGAGGCATCATCTATGGTGTCATGCCTTCTGAATGGGGCAGGGATCTGGTAATCCTAAGGGCGAACCGGATACCAAGTTCTTCCTCTGTCTGGTATGACTACTCTTTGCTGCATAGGGAACCGGTCAGGAAGTGTCTTGGCCTTTTCGGCGACGCTCAGTTCGTGATTTTGCTTTTTAAGAGAAGGCTGGAGATCTGGGCTATGGATGAAATCCCGGGACTAGAGAAAGTCTCGAGGCTGTGGAAATAGTGAAACACCTCGGACACAAGGACTTCGAAGGAATAGCACATCGGTCGAGAAGCACGGGTGTAACTTTATCTTACAAGCTTATTGCACCATCAACATCTCACACCTTCCAATTAGGAAATGATATAGAAACCATACAAACACTCAAGAATACAGTGAACAAAAAAGAAAAAGAAAATATGTAAATGACACAGGAACAGGCGCGCCGCAGCCAACCCTAGCACAGGGTGGTAGTGTTCTCTAGTGGGAAATCAAAAACAAAGACGTCGAAATGTTCCCCATGAAGCCGGCTCGCAGGCCCCTCAATGCATGTCCTTCTCTTCCACAACACTTCCACAGACTCAGATACAGATCCGAAATCTGTTTAGATCCCAAGAGTGAACTCGACGCCGACGTCAATCTCGCGGGCCATCTTGACGACCTTGGAGAACTGGACGGACTTTTCGGCGGCGCTCTGGAGGTCCTCGATGGAGAAGATCTTCAGGCCGGACTCGTTGATCTGGAAGCGATGTGTTAGCAAGGTACGAAGCAGGCAGAGGGGAATAGAATAGAGATGACGTACCAGCTTGTGAGCCTGCTCCATGTTGGTACCCTGGAGACGGGCAACGATGGGAGTGCGCAGACCCATCTCCTGCACGACGTTGATCAGACCCTGGGCGATGGCGTCGCAACGGACGATACCACCGAAGATGTTGACAAAGATGGCAGACACCTTGGGGTCGCTGGTGATCAGCTCGAAAGCGCTCTTGATGGCAGCGGGGGTAGCACCACCACCGACGTCAAGGAAGTTAGCGGGGGTACCGCCGTTCAGCTTGATGATATCCATGGTAGCCATGGCCAGACCAGCACCGTTGACCAGGCAGCCAATGTCACCGTCCAACTTGATGAAGTTCAGGCCGAACTCGGCGGCCTTGACCTCATCGGCATCCTCCTGGGAAACGTCGCGCCACGAGAAGACCTCCTTCTGGCGGAACTCGGCGTTGTCATCGAAGCCGAGCTTGGCGTCCATGGCCAGGACCTGGTGGTCGGAGGTCTCGGAGAGGGGGTTAATCTCGATCTGGGTGGCGTCCTTGTCCATGAAGACCTTGTACAGGTTCTGGATGGTAGTCTTGGCGTCCTCGATGCACTGCTCGGAGAAGCCGAGGTCGGTCGCGATGGTGCGGGCGATCTCATCGGTGACACCGGTGTGGATGTCGATGGGGGTGGTGATGATGGCATCGGGGTTCTCCTTGGCGACGGTCTCAATGTCCATACCACCCTGGGAGGAGGCGACGATGACGGGGCTCTGAGTGCCACGGTCCATGAGGATGGCGAGGTAGAACTCGCGGCGGGCGAACTTGCGCTCGCAAATGTAGACGGAGTTGCAGACGCGACCAGCAGCACCAGTCTGCTTGGTAACGAGCTTGTGGCCAATCATCTCGTTGGCGAAGATCTTGGCCTCGGCAGGACTAGAGAAGCAGGTCGATTAGCGTATTTGTCCGCGTATCGGGATATCCATCGCGGCCTGTGGTAGGCGGGAAAAAAAACTTACGAGTAGATCACCCGGACACCACCCTTGAGACCGTTGTCGAAAGTACCCTTACCACGGCCACCAGCCAGGACCTGGGCCTTGATAACCATGTCATCGTTTCCTAGTCGTCAAGTGTTAGGCGGGAGAGCGCGCAGAAGGGGGCAGGCAGAGACGCCTCAGATATAGGATGAAGATACCGATAGACTTGGCGACCTTCTCAGCCTCCTCGGCAGTAGTAGCAACCTCGCCCTTGGGGACACCGACACCGTACTACCCTCAATTATCAGCAAGCCGACCAAACATCGCAATATACCAGAACGGGTCCGTTCGGCGACCGCAGGATCTGAACGCGCTGGACATACCTGCTTCAGGAGACGGGCAGACAGGTACTCGTGGATGGACAGGTTCCGCTTCTCGACAATATTCAAAATATTATTTGTTAAACCATAACCAAACCAGATCAGTAATACATTAAAATGCCTCCAAAATTCGA
>JAXQJV010000493.1:0-18718 GCA_037042255.1 Penicillium sp. PG106-07D
AGAACAGCTGGAAATGAGTATGAGTCTATTGCTTACGTTTCCCAGCATCCATGGTTAGTCAACGCCTCAATTAAGGATGCGGAACTCTTCCGAACAATCTTCGAATGACGAATGTGCAAGCGAACAAGGCTGGAGAAATAATCAGTCTCGACCTACTCACAGTCTATGTTTGCAATGAGTACTGTCGGTTGTGCTGTTTCTCAGGTCCCTTCTTGATCAAGCGGGAAAAACACTCAATCACGGATAAAATGACAGAAATCATTCTAGACCCGGGGGTTCTGCTACTTCTGTGAGTTTATAATAGGCGATCACTGGTGACATTGACGACATGGGCAGCAAATCTTGGAAACCGAGCCACAGGGCGATGAAGTCATCATGAGCCTCGAGCAATCGGGCTTTCCAAGGGTGAAGATTCCCCGATGCGATTGGTGCCCGCCCCGATCGATAAGCTGAAGTATAGCGAACTCAGCCTAGTAGTTGCAGTCCTGCGCAAACTGTAGGTCTCTGCTACAAGAAGAATGCGAGAGCATCTAAGCATCAGGTAATTTGCTTCGTCAAGGATAAGTTTTGATGGCTTCTCATTTTTGGGTTTGATGATACGCAACTATCGTTGTGTAAGAAAGTACAGCGAGATCTGCAGTGCTTCCATGAGTAGGCTGGTCCTGATTAAGACGAAGAACTTTTGTTGAACTTATTCCAATTTTTCTTTTTACACATGGAGTAAATGCTATATCCATTGGAGTTTTGTTAAAACGCTGACTCAAAAAGCACCATGCCACTCTCGCTATCTCCGAGGATGACTCCGATCATATTGCAGCACCTTCCAGGCAGGCCATAGTTGCAACAGGACCGCACCCACCATCACACATCCAGCAAAGACCTGCGCATGCAGGAAATTCGCAGTATGCAAATTGACCAAAGCACCTGCGACCGGTGTTCCTGCCAGCGCACCAAAAGAAGATATTCCCCACATCATGCCCAGACGAGTACCGGTATACTTGACATCGGGACAGAAGACTGGGTGCGCAACGATAGAAGTCGGTCCAGTAACAAGGATACCACTCAGGCTACCCCAATAGCAAGCCCAAACGATGAAGCCTGGAATATTGGACACTGCAATCCAAGTGAACATGGCAAGGGCTGAGCCCGCAACGCCAACAAGCACGATTGTGATCGGCTTCACGTAGGCGACGAGAAGGTAAGGCACAACTCGGCCGACCACGGATGTTCCATTGACAATCGCAACCATGTAGAAGGAGAGGCTGGTTGTCGTATGGATCACTGTGCGAGCGTACGAAGCGACATAGAAGATGGGCACATAATATGCCAGCATGACACACGTCAAGGAAACAGAGAAGAGCATGAAGGGCACCTCTCGGAAGGCAGTCCAGTCGATCAGACTTCGTGCCCGTGTTTTGAGAACCGGTTGGCGGCAGGAAATGGCACATGCGATGATGGCCATGAGCAGAGCCACGAATCCGATACTTCGGACTGCCCAAGGAAATCCGATCCTGGGCTGCAGTTGACGAAACATGACAGGGAAAATGACCGCTCCTACACTGGATCCAATCGACGCTATACCAATGGCGATTGGTCGTTTCGTGGTGAAACTCGTTGAAATCATAGTCAACGCGGGGATATAGCTGATCCCGCCGCCCATTCCGACGCAGAAGCCTTGCGCTAGGAGGACCTTCATGTCATCTATGATTAGCCAATTTGTGAATGCCTCAAAAGGATGTAGATAGCCCTCACCTGATAGTACTCGGTAGCAAGGCTGGTCATCATCAATCCAAAGACTGTGAGGAAACTCCCCGAAATCATCAACGAGCGCAAATATCCCGAGTCCACCAACGGGCCCGACACCAGGCCGACCATGGGAATTAAGGTAGCTTGAATGCTGCCCACCCAGGAAATCGCAGAGGGTGATTGACCCGGGAGCAGCTCAGTCTGGTAGTACTCTTGAAACGCGCCAAAGGTCGTCAGAACTCCCCTGCACGAGATCATTAGCTGATCGATCGGACCCAAAGATCAAAAAAAATCCCCAAAGAAAGAGATTATCTCACCAAGAATTCACAAAGATGCAGAATCCGGCCAGCACATTCAACCACGCCAGTGTGCCTCCATCAATCCTCCGCGTGGGACCATCTTCGCCCAGTTGATCGGACTGATTCTCTTCCCCGACCGGCGAGTCTGGTTGTACACTATCGGCATCATATTCGGCTTCGGGAATGGTCGCCTTCTCAGTCATTTCCACACAAGCCCTCCGGTGCAAGTGTACCAGAATGGCCCGGAGAATGTCAATCGAGGCCCTTCTCCACGAGTCACGGCTGTAGTTATAGGCTCGGACATCGTACCGTTTTTACCCCATCGCTCCAAGTTGGAGGTGCTTTTCCCCACGGGGGTTTTCCATTAGTCAAACGAATGAGGTGAGCGATTCCGGCTCAATCGGCAAGCGATAGCCGAACTCTGCCGGTGTGAACAACTCCCGTTTGGGAACTTTGCTGGTGAGGCGCGGAGAGCTCCGATACTTCTTTATATTATAATGTTACTGCCTCTCATCATTGGTTGTTTTCATACCTGCATCGGTCCGCTTCGAACCTTCCGAGCCACGTTGGGCAGGGTCCCGCATGGGTTCTCGGCCATTTTGAGCCAACCAACTTGAAGACGGCATTGGGCTCCGAGACAGCGATCCAATTCTCCAAGATTAAATAAGAGAGGAAAGGGACATCTCACAAAAGTGTGTTTCTACTGCATGTGATACCATTCCTGGTCGCTTACACCCATGAACTTGCGCAATGCGTGATCCGCCAAGGAATGGGCTTGGCTAAACGAAATCCCGCCTCAGATGCATACTAGAGAACTAAGACCGCGAGCATTGCTGATATTCTGGTCGTTCAGCCATGTAATTCCATTCTTTCGAAGGTCATTCGTTAGGTCTTGGCTAGGATCGATAACTCACCCTAGCTGTCGGTCGCATGGGTATAGAGTTGCAAGCAGCTCTAACTGTATCCATATCTGTTTTGTGCATGACTAGCGGGTGTTTTGGTGGCATACCCGATCCTGGATATATCTCCCTGCTATAGATCAACATATCATGGCTGAATGGTTTAAAGCAATGAAGTATGAAACTGAATCGCGAGCTCTTTAACTCAGACAGGATTTTCCAGTAACTATTCACGACCACCAAAATTGAAGTCGTCTACAGTACCTGGCTTGTGGCTTGTGGCCTGATAACTCAGGCTTCCAGAATCGTACTTCCTCCTCTTGGCCACAACATAAGGTTGACTACACTCCTCCACGGACCTAAAATCGAGATCTCACTCAGCCAAGACTACGGCTATATTATCATAGAGCTTGGCCTGTCTGATATACCTTGGAATAGACAAACCAGGGCTATTCCTTGATTCTTTGTAGCCTCACATTCTAAGATTCCAGCATTCGTTTAGCTCCGTTCCATGGATGTGTCCCCGAGGGGCAGCTTCGGCCGCGATAACAAATCCAACACTTACAGGTCTCGATTTCAATGATTGGGTTCACCTTCTTTTTTGATATTTTGACCACCTCGCCATTCAGACTTCCTCTCCACCAGCCCAGCTGAAGTCCATCCAAATATGGACTCTCCAAACTTGCCCTTACCCTAAAGTGTTGCGCAAGTCGCTGCGTAATGTGGCAGCCACCCTCGGCCCGCCCGACAGCCACCTCGCGGCTCCCAAACGGTGTTTGTGCTCCACACGCAACACGATGACGCCGCGGTCTGGACGATTGGAGGTCTATTTGGGACAATTTGAGACGACTTGAGCCAATCAGTGCAGCCTATGACCAGACGGGCCAGTCCATCTGCAATCACCGGTCGACGACTCCTCCAGCCCTGTGGGGTCTGCACGAGCAATTGCGAGGCGTGCCTGGCGTTATTGACAGCGCCATAGGTCAACATGAAGAAAAAGAACAGACCGCTAGACAAACGAAAATTCGATCTGGGTGCCTAGCCCTAAATCACCCCCAGTCGAGGACCACTTCGAAGAAAGCCACAATCCTCAAGTCATCCAATGGTCTTCATGTTCCTGGCTTAGCCTGAGACCACTACGCTTCTGCGATGCTTCAAGACATGCGATTTGACCAATCCATGGATTGAATATATCTTTTGGCGATGCTGGTGCGTGTTTCAGATGTCTTGAGGGGTTCGTGCTGCGTCGAGGCACACTCCACCATGGAGCATAAAGACCAGGGGATCTCGTCCCCAAAGTCCCTCTTGATTGTCTCGTTTCAACCAGTCAATCCCTCATTCAACCTACTCCTTTCCTTCTCTACACTCTCTCACTATCAATATCACTCCTTTCGAGGCTGTGCCTCTATACAATCCTTTTGATATCCAACTTCGGTGTCTGTAGACCAGACAACACCCACCAATCTTTCCATCCGATATCTACTTCGGACCATTTCATACCCTCGTCAATCCTTGAATCACCAAAACCCTCTTTTTGTCTGTATAAAATGGAACTCCTCAGAAAACTCACTCTTTTCGCCGTCATTGCCTCCCTGGCTACGGCGCTTCCTACGGGTATCCGTCCCACGACCACGACCACGGCCACCGTAACCCTCACCCCAGCCGCTACCGCAACGACAGCAACTTCTACGACCGCCGCAACTTCTACTATTGCTACAGCAACCAGCAGCACCAGCACCAGCACCGGCACCGGCATCAACATCATCAACAACCTCAACCAAACCGTCTACCTCTGGTCAACCTCCGACACCACCAGCGCGATGCAAACCCTACCCGCCAACGGCGGCACCTACACCGAGCAATGGCGCACCAACTCCGACGGCGGTGGCGTCTCCATCAAGATGGCCACGTCCACCAGCGAAAGCAGCGTCCTGCAGTTCGAGTATACCGAGAGTGAAAGTACGCTCTGGTGGGACCTGTCGTCTATTAATCTTGATTCGGACTCGGCGTTTGTTTCCTCTGGTTTTGCTGTTACGACGGATGACTCGAGTTGCTCGACTGCGTCGTGTGCGGCGGGTGATAAGGACTGTGCGGATTCGTATCAGAATCCGGATGATTTGGATACAAGGAGTTGCTCGTCTTCGGCGGCGTTTACTATGACGTTGGGTTAGGTGTGCTGTGTGGTGTGCTGTGTGGGTGTTTGGTTTGTGTGTGGGAGGAGCGTTGCGTTCCAGTTGAAATATTCGAGAGGTATTTATTTGGGCGGTTAAATATTTGTTATCAAAAAGATTTCTTATTCAAAAGTAATGAAATCTCATAGTGGTATAAAACGCCACCAAGTTACAAGCAGAAAACCCATTGTTTTTTACTATTTCACCCTTGCTTACTCGAATTGAATCCGAGAAATTATACACGTATATGAAAGGAAGCCTCGCTAGGCAGCGAGGCAAGAAGGTAAAATACAACTCAAAACCAGACACAACAAAACGTGGGCATGGATCATTTCAATACAATACACTTAGCCAAGGTTAGGATGATGAACGTATTTATTGCATAGCTATACTTTTGCGTCAAGGTTGAGGGCGTTGTGCCGGTACGTAATGAGGAGAATTTTGCAGAGAGCAGAATAGGCAGCGTGGAAGGGTTATAATTTCGAAAAGACTCAAATTGAGTAAGCGGGTGCGATGGCCTAGTGGTCCGTAAAGACCCAATATGGCCATCCAGTTTCAGTTAAATTCTTCGGAAACTGAGGCCGTCTGTCTGGGCGGAGAGATGAAGCTTGTGTGGATCTCCTCCAGGTGGCGGTGCCCGTGGATTCTTTTTTGTTAATACCCAGAGGTTGACCACCCTATATAATTACCTTTTGTAGTTTTCTTTGATATAATCTGAAGAATAGGATAACAAGTAATATTAAGAGAGCATTTTAGTTATTTTTTAAAAAATTTTCGAGTTAACTGGCGCTTATAGATGTGTGTTGAATTTTAACTGTGGAACTGACATCGAATCTTGAGCATCGCGGTCTGGAAATGAGCATCGTCAGAGCATCGATGTTTGCTAGTATGGGAAACTGGAGGTTCAAGGTTCGACTCGCGATGGTGGAGATAATTTACTTTGAAGTTTTGGGACTTGCGTGTAGACTCTTGGAATTGACCTGGTATCATCTTATCAAGATCTAGGCCGTAACCCCGAGAACGTATGACTTAGTACACGGGAACCTTGAAAGCAGGGAAAGTATAAGTCCAGCTCTCAATCGACTTCTTATCATAGACACAGTCGAAGGTAGAGTTGCTGCGCCACAGAGGGCGAGAGGGCCACTGGCACAGCATCTGGGTCTCACCCTCGTAGTCACCAGAAGCTACAGTGGCGTTCAAGCGGCTAGGCTTCACGCCGTTCTCAACCCAGTTGATCATAATCTCCATGTTGTCCTCAGGGTACGGACCAGGCTGTAGCGAGTTGGTACCACAGTGAGCCGCACCAGGGACCAGGTAGAACTGATACCAATCCTGGAGCTTGGTGAGGGCTTGCCTGTCGGTGAGGTCGGGGTACATAATGGAGCGGACGGATTGCCAGTAGTGCACAGACGAGGCGGCGGGGACGGAGGGGTCCGACTCGCCGTGGTAGTGCAGCAGCTTGCCGCCCGAAGATTGGAAGGGAGTCAGGTCCGGCAGGGTGGTCTGCAGGCTGTCCATGTAGCGCACCATGGCGGTGTTCATCCATTCAACCAGAGTGTCGTAGGTGATGCCATCCAGGCTAGACAGGTTGTCCAGGTCCAGCAGTTGCACGAACTTGGTCACGAACTCACCACCGGTCGAGGGGATATCTAGCTCCCACTTCTGGGTGCTGTTGTTCCATTCGGTCTCGGCATCGGTGAACTCAGAGCCAATCTGCCAAGAGAGGTAAGCGCGCTCACCATTTGAATTGTGCAGACCATCGATGATGGCTTGCGCAACGGCGACACCTTCGGCAGAGACAGTGCCGCTCTGCTCAGGCTGGTAGCTGGTCTGGCTACCTGCGGCCTGGCGCTTAACCTTGCTACTGAAGCCAAAGCCCAAAGAAGTGCTGGTCTCAGCGGCACAGTAGTACTCCTCGCCAATGATGGAAGACAGGTTGAAGTGCAGCTTGCACAAATCGGTTCGAGAAATGACACCATCGGTACGGCCGTCGAGAGGATCACATGCCTTGATAGTTGCGTTGACAATCTTGGCAAGCTCGCAAGGGGGAGGGTAGTAGTCTAAAGTCTTCTCGACCTCGGCAGAGAAGACGTGGTTGACCTGCTGCTGACCATAGCGGAAGGCCGGAGCACCGGTGATGACGCCGTCATACTCCTCCCCATAACGCTGAACCTGGCTCATACCCTCACGTCCACCGTCGGAGCATCCCTCGTAGTAGGTGTAGATCTTGGAGTTGGTCGAAAGGCCGTAGAAGCCTTTGGTGAAATACTTGCCCAGCTGAGTCATTTCACCCAGTGCCTGGTAGCCGAACATGTAGGTTGCATCCCAGTTGATAGAGCCGTTGCCGTACAGCATAACATCGTCGTAGCTGACACCGTTCAGAGCATCGTATCCAGCAGAGGTGGCACCACCAGCTGCACCATACTCCAGACCACCAGTGGCGTCCGAGCTCAAAGAGTAGCCACCGCCGCCAGCGACGTAGAAGCGCTTCTTGAAATTGGCGGGCCCCGGAAGGGCGTACTTGACAACAATAGTGTCGCCCTTGCCGGGGTGAGTGTAGGTGAGAGTCACATTGCAGTAGCTGTAGGTCGCACTGCTAGTGCCGCCCATACCGCCGCCGGTGGTCGCGTTGTAAACAGCAGCGGCAGTAGACGACGAAGGGATCAGCTCGATTCCGAGAAGAGTGCCATTGGAGGGAAGAGCAGATTTGACATTAGACAATGTGCAGACATCGGAGAGAGACTTGGCACTGACAGCAGCGGCGAATGCCGCAGCAGACGCGCCGGACTGAAGACGCATATCGAAAGATGTTAAAAAGCGGACGAATATTACTCAAATGAGCATGTGCAATATGGCAAGACTGAATGAAGAACGCAACCTCAACTTGGATGAGCATGAGGCCTCATTTATAAGAACAACGTCGCGAATATAAAGAACGGCCATTTTGCCTGTTTGGGACCTGTGACTTCACAGATCAGATGCTGATTACCGAAGAGATTGAACCTAGACTGTAAGACTATCGTCAGCATGGGGGCTTTGGCCAAGTGCATGCCCTAATTGACCAGCGTCGTCGTCATCCTGTGACGAGCCAGATGTGCCGGACAGCGGATCAAGGAATCAGGCGTTTGAAATAGAGGCAGAATCGAGTCTCATACGATACCAGACTAGACGGATGGCGCGCCTGCGGCTTTGGCTCCGCCGGTGTAAGACCGTGAAAATAAGGTCGCGAGGTGCTGCCAAGGTCTCTTGTCAGCGCATTTCGCCAATGATAGACGTGAATTGAGACAAGAAAGCGAGAGTTTTTCATGCCCCTGAGAATATGGGTGGGTGGTTTCAAGCCTGGTTGTGGAGAGCACCAGGGGTCATGCGAGCCTGTTTGGCCTCTCGCGGGTAAAATCTTGTCCGAGGGCGTTGAAGATGCTGAAGATCTGTGGAGCAAAATCTCTAAGCTAAGTGAGCAAGGCTCACGAATGAAGGAAGATTGTAGGGCTATTGTGGGTCGCTCCACAATTCTCTTTGTGCTTCACACTGTAATAAAACCAAGCTGGAAGAAGACCGCGTCATTGCAGAAGGCTTAGTTCGTGGGGTGAATACCATACCTTCTTCGTCAGAGACAAATTTCCGTGAATCAGGGCCTGCTGAGCTGATCAGCTCCTGTCCATCGGCCGGTCAGATATTCTCTTATCGCCAAAGGATTCCCGATTGAATAGCAAATGGAGTCAACACGAGCTTCTGCAGGGAGCAACTTGGCTGAGAAACACCTGAGACAATTGATCATACTAATCACTATTAGAGAAAAGCATGCAAGAGCCAGTAATTGAAAGGGGCAGGTTGCTCTACGCAAGATACGTTCGCCGGAACTGAACTCATCCGGCCCGACAGTCTAGTCCTGCGAGACCATCCAGTCCTGCGGGGCAGACTTGCTGTGACAAGTGCTCCATAGGTTAATATTGTAATTATCAAAAGTCTGAATTATAAACATCTATGAGAGGCTACAATATTTCTCAGCTTTCGCGACATTAATGATACCCAGTACGAGTATTGTGCAAAATGCCGAGACTTCAACAACAAATAAGACCCAGAATTGCCCTCCACTTAACAAATTATTCCACTCATCATTATCTTCAGTTCCCAACAGATAGTCCTGCAAATCAGAATTCCTGTCTTACCTTCTAGTGCACTAGGTGCTGCGACACTGCGGCGCTATCCAGTTTTGCTAAGACGCCTAGACATTTACTCTTTTACCATAAAGAGAGAAAGAGCACAAGGGATACGGCGCATTTCAACTAAATATGTCTGGGGTATATTCTTTGCCTCACTCCTCATATTGAGTCTTAACCGTCACCCGAATTCCGAAAGGCAAGGTTTCGAAATAATGACGTTTCGAACTTCATGACCCCCCAGGATTGGCCAGATGCAGAAATTCATCCTTTAATCGAGTTAGCGATATGCGAAGTTCATGGGGAAAGGAAACTCGCTTTCATCAACCGCCCGACAGGAGGTCTGGCAGGCAGGCAGCAGCCTGACAGCTGCAAGTCGGCGTGCCAAAGTGACCTTCTTTCTATTCACAATGTCTCCGCCTACTAAAAACCGAGTTTGGCTGGCTTCGTTACTTTCCTTGCTGGACGCACAGGTTTGCAATTTGTATCGGATTGCCAGAAAAAGTGGGAACACCATGCCGGATGGTCACCTCTGACCGACTGGCACTGAAGTAGTCTCTGTCCAAGAAAACGCAACTTGAGGCCACAATACACGGGACAATGAAAATTCAAGAAAATTGATATACAGTAGTTTTCGAATTCAGTTTGACCCCACACTCTTTGAACTTGATTCCCGGAAAATAAATCCGAAATACGCCAATCCCGTTTAGGGTCACTGCTCTATTTGTTGGGCAGAACTATGGTGGTAATGACTATACCTCATTGAAGGTCGTATTGTAATACACCGGTAGTGATATATCGCATCCCGTAGAACGCCTTGATAGATCTGACGATCTGGCAAGATCGTCTTGACGACCGCGTTCCGCCCTCCAGCTGGCCAGTTTCAAGTTGCCACTTCGATTCTTCCCAAATGCAGCACGGCCTTCGTGTATAGCCTCTGTACGCGCGCCAGTCATCACATACTATGTAGAAGGCTGTGCTTCGCTGAATAGATAAACACTGTTCCCTATCTCCTTAATTTGGGAGCGCAATTCCACTTCGAAGGCAAATGACCAGAGCTATTTGCTGTCGTAGCCTAAGCCTTTGTGAATAAGATAAAGGCTAACCTCTCCATGACTCCTACGATCCTCCTCACTCATACATCGGTGTGCTCATAGGTAACTCGCGAAGCACCATGTTCGCACATTACTCCCGTAAGGTTCTATCGGGATGTGGTGTAACCGTTCTACCTAGCCAAAAGAGTTTACTTGACCAATTAAGTGTAAGAGGATAGCGTGTGGGTCTTTGTGCAGAAGCTGCCCTCTGAGCAATGTGGGACTAGCGGGCTGGGGAGACGCTTAATCCTCTCTACTAGCACAAGAAGCTAAAGTGGAATACCTACAGGAACCGTCGTCTATTGATGCCCTTTTTCTATTCCCAAAAATGACGCGTCCATCTGACCACAAGGACACCATCGATCCAGATTGTGTTCAATGGTTTTCCAAAAAGGTTATATATGTAGGTAGGCCCGTGCTACCTGTGGGCTGGGTTTGATAGGTCTAGTCTACAATATAAGTTATACACTAGTCCCGAAGGGGTGGCGCGTTCAAGATGGTGGGGACATATGTACCAAGCAAGGGTATGCAAGGGGCAGAGTGGGAAATGGTCGGGTAATTATCTCCACACCTAGACACATCGTATACTTCTATTTGTAAAGTCCATAGAAACTAGATAACTAAAGCCAAGAAGGAAGAAAGGTATTGATTACTGTTTTTCGGGCTAGTGCCGGTGGTGTGGAAGAGGATATAGAAGCAATATCATTCTTCGCAGAATTTTTCCTTAAAGAAAAAGAAAAGAAAGGCAAAATCAATTATTGCGCCACGGAATGCACCGTCGAACTGCGTGCTGTTTGCTTCCAATAATCCAGCCACAGTGTACGTCCATAGGACCACCTACTCTGTGTGTCTCAAGCGAGAAGATAACCTGTATTAGATTACTGCTGGGCACAGCCTACATTCTTTTCCTCGTATGCAAAGGCGCCATTTAAAAATGTAACCTCGTCGCGCTTCATGTCAATAAGGTTGGCAGATCGACAACTAATGAAATGCAACAGTGTTTGGGTTTGATTGAGTGCCCGTCACGGTAGCATCTCCAGTACTTTGAACAAAAAGCGATACCAGCCATGTATAAATATATCTCAAGTCGACCCCCCTATTCTGATCACGCTACATACTTCTGAAGATCAGTCTTTGACTTAAAAAAATTCAACCAAAAAAACACTCGACATGAAGACTCCAGCAATCATTTTCCGTGCCGCCCTTCTGTGCTCGATTTTCCAAGCCTCTGAGGCTCTGGTCGGTCTGTCATGGAGTATGGCCAACGTCCCAAAAACCGGACTGAAAGATATCACGTTCCCAATTTCCATGCCGAATGCCCCCCACAAGTCCGGGTACTTTTTTGCCCAGCAGTTCTCCTTTAACGGGCAATCCGACGTCGGATACACGGGTCTCCAACCGCGGCCAGACTCGGGATCTCAATCAATCATTCACGCTGTCTTCTCCAGCTTCATCAGCGGGACTACGACCGCTGACAGTAATTGTCATGACGGAGCAGACGGTGGACCCGGGGTCAGCTGTGCAGTCGATATCAAGGCAGACTATGCCCATGACTATCATTTGCAAATTCAGAACATTGGAGGCACACAATGGGTCGGAACCTTGGTGGACGCTGTGACTGGAAGCAAGACTCATATTGGGTCCTATACGTTGCCGTCTGGCACGGGGGGGATCAAGGAATCGCAGGCTGGATTCGTGGAATATTATCCCTGGAATTCGGAGAGTCAACATGCGTGCAATACATTGCCAAAGACGTCGGTGACTTTTGGGGCACCTACAACTTCGGGTGGGAACTCGGGAAAGCTAGGGTCGCCATACGAGTATGGGGATTGTGTTGGTAGGGTCAACTTTTCGACTCGGAAGAACGGGAGTGGCTATGAGGTTAGTGTTGGGTTTTGAGTGGGGATGCGCCAGATGATGGAGGTTTTCCAAAAGCAGCGTCGTTTGTGAATATGCGTCATTCCCGAATGGTCCCAGCAACTACTCGTGCGATATCGATGGTCCACGTAGTTAGGTTCAGCATGCACAACCTTGAGAGCCCTGGAAAACCTCCACAGGGCTAAGCGATGAATGATATTAGACGTTCATTAGTCTTCTTGTTTACCAGTGATCTCGCTCATTGCATGGCCTATTCTTTTCGGTCATTGAACATGAGAACGCGAGACCAACCATAGTCTAAAACTAAAACTCGCGCGCTATTACACGGCAGAGACTTCGTGTTATTGAGCCCTTTACGACCTAGTGTATCAGATAAGTTTCAGCGACGCCGCAGCATCTACATCAAAGTTCAGAATGGCCAAAAAAGAAAACGTTGCATGATCAACCTTTTGGAGGGGTCATTAAATGGAAGCGAATCGCCCAAGAACCTTGGCACCGTAACATATTCGTCGAATTATATACCACGCAATGCAAGATGTGAACGCTGATCCCTATCAATTCTCAGGATGGTTTAAGTATATAGCGCTAACGGGGATATGATATGGATAGCTTGTAAGTGATGACCTTTGGCTGGAGTGAGATGACTTTAAGTATCTAGGCCTGACGGGAATGGGACGTTGGCAGGGTGTAAGTGACGACCCTTAGCTGGAGTGAGATGACTTTGAGTATACAGCGCTGACGGGGACGGAATGACTAGTAAGAGAATCATGGAACGATCGGCCTTTGGAGTACGGAAATACCTCGCGTATGGTAAGCTCTAAACTTGTCCTAGTGGCATTTTACGTTATCCACATCACGTTTTATAACTGATACGGTCTATCAAAGTGCCGGCTCTACTTTCTCATTGGTTGTCTTTTATTTCTATATGCCTTGGTATAGGTTTTCTCCTTATCTAGGGTTTCCCTATGCTTTTATGTGAATGCAAAGGCAATCTTTCCAATTCTCCTAAGCAGAGAAAATCGCCGAATGTAATGAGCAATTGACCAAAATTCGCAAAGATTTCCGGGCTAATGTGGAGGTGATAGTGCGCAAACTGCCCTAGTAATGCGATATTAATATAGAATTTACGCGCAGGGTAGACGGCAGGCCTGCCTAGCGTGTCCGTCTGAACCCGACGGGTTTATCACCCCCAGAACTATCAACATAGACAACGGGGTGTGATTCAAATTATGAGGGACTATATAGGTATTAGTCTCGCAAATCAGTATTTTGTTCTTAAGCACACCTCAGTACAGTCCTTTTAGACCCACCTTTTGCGACAAGGGCTCTTTTGATGTTGGAGGGCTCTTCTAATGTTGGAGGTTGTAACCATGGCCTGAAGACATATCACAGAGGAATACGTCCTCCTCGAGGAAGAGCCAGGGTTTCTCATATAGGTAATCACAGAGGACTTCGATCACCAGGGGCGTCACAGTTCGTTTCGTCTTACTCGGCTTCATGGTGCGTATAAGCTTCCAAATTGTCGCAAGTTGTTCCGGATACCGAGGATAGTCTCGTTGCTGCATTCAGCCTGTGCGGCCATTTCGGCTGTGGTGAAAGATTCGCAAGTTAACATATCACGGATAAGAACAAGCTTTGAAGGCCAGAGCCGTCGAGCCATATCACTTGGACGAATAACTGTAAGCATGGAGCCGTTGTGCACGAAGTTGGTGATGGTATAGAGGAAGAGGAGTGAGAGAGGTACCTTGTCTCGTGTGAAATACATCACCTATGGTACTGAAGACGTATTGTAAAGTACATGTACTATTGTAGAAAGCTGTCTAGAGCAAAGGTGCTTAAAATAACACCCAATCAGAGCTCGCATATTATAGATTAATTTTCCGCGAATCAAGTCCAAAGAGTTCGAGGTCAAACTGATTTCGAAAACTACTGTAATGTCCACCCCTTTGACTGCCACTGCGTGTCGTGCTAGGAGGGGACCCCCGTAAGGTTGTGGGGACGCAGCCTTGAGCCATGTACCTGCAACCACACGGACAAGCGGAGATTCGAATGCATCTTATTCTCATCGGCTACGACAACCATCGACTGTCAATCTTCACAATACCGCAATTAAAGTTCAAGATTTTATTTTTCATGCCCAGGTCGAGCTCTATCCCCTGAGGGCTATTTGCAAGGTAATTGGCACATATTGTGCTCTGCCAGTGCATGGATCGATGCTGTTCAAGTTGGCAACCTAAGCATTATGAAGGCCCACTGGGGGCCTTGCAGCCTGGCTCTCAACTCACCTGTGGTGCATTTCCAAAAGGGTTTGTATATACTCGCTGTCTTAAAGTCAAATTCGAGCTTCAAAGGTGAGAGGTGCTGAGTAGGTATTGATGGTAACTCTCTGAAGACAGAATGCCAAGTGTGGAACGGGGGATATCAAATTAACAAGTAGAGGCATGTTTAGAGGTATTTTCGTAGCGTATAATATGCATCAAAGGGAGTCGTCAAAAGGCGAGTGAAGGGGCAAATGTTCCAGTGTTCCCGGGACATTGCTGTCTATTCCTCGACCTGGTCAGCCCAAGTACCAGTCAGTGGAGACATGGTAGCCTCAAGCTTCTCCATAGACGGCGGTTGTGCGATGGCTTTTGTCTCAACAGTTGTCGTAGAATCGACTTCTGGCTTCTTCCCAGCAGGCAGAGAAGGGAAATCGGCTTCATTATTTACAGCAGGGGTAGTTGTCTTGGTGTCACCCCGCTCTGATGGGTCTTTCAGAGATGCCCGATCACCTCGTGGCCCCCGAGACGACCCGCGGCCACGGCCACCGCGTCCACGCCCACGTCCGCGTCCGGGGCTGGGTTGATCGCCAGCTCCATCTTCGGATGGTCCGTCGAAGTCTCGGCGCGCATACCCAGAAACTCCGCCGTGCATGCCCCGTCGGAACTGGCTGCCACCTCCACGGGGGTTGTAGTCGTCCTCGGTTTTCTGAGAATCCCATTCGCGACCGGTCTGGGCGTTCAGCTTCCGTAGTCGATTCTGCTCTCGCTCTTTGTCCATCACCCGACGGTTGGCTGCCTCCTTGCGTCGCTTCTCAGCCGCAATTTGTTCTCGCTCGAGGAATGATGCTTGATCGGCTTCTGCCCGGGCGTGGGCAGCGGCCTTCTTTGCAGCGTTCTCCTTGGCCGCAGCAATGCGCTTCGATAGCTCTTCTTCGGTGAGCTTGGGCTAGATACCAGAATTAGCTCAGCGATTCACCATTGCCCACTCCTACCAAGCAATTTTCGATCGCTTACCTTTCGTACTCCTCCGGTGGCACTTCTGTCCCCACGAACAGCCGGTACGCGTTGAGGCTCAGCGCCATTCCCAACTGCATCGTCTCCTTGCCCCTCATCACCCTGGCCAGCTGCCTCAGTGGGCCCCGCCTCAGGCTTGTCGGTGATCGCAGGTTCAGGTTGTTTGCTTGTTGCGGGCTCCTTTGCAGACTTTGAACCTTTGGCGCGAGAAGGCTTGTCAGCAGGCTTCTTGTCTGCCCACTGTGAATCCTGCAGCCCATGTCCTTTCGCTCGAGGTTGACCCTGGCCTTGGCCCCGCCCACGTCCACGCCCTCGGTCTCGATCTCCTCCACGACCCCGGTGTGAAGTATCGCCTCGAGGGGGAGGACTTTGTTTCTCGACCGCGATCTCGTCCTGTCGCGGGGCAGGTTCCGGCTCCGGCTCCGGCTCTGCAGCTACCACCACCTCCACCTGAGCCTGCTCCTCCGCCGAGACCGGAATGATTTCATCGTCGAACAAGTCATCGGCGCCGCGCGTCTGCGCGAATTCGTCCATGTCTGCCATCTTTTGCTATAAATATATGCGAAAAATCGATAGGGCGGATTGAAGCTTTGCGCGACAACAAGCACAGCAGTTCCTCGCGACTGTAACCTGACCTCGAGGTGAAGCTTTGACGGGGGCGAGAAGCGGCGATCCGAGCGGGGGGAGCTAGAGGGAGGTAGGCTTAGTTGAGCTCAGTGCTGGAAGCTCATGGACTTGGAAATTCCGAGTTGATCGAGATATTGCTATTCTTTCTCGGTTTCAGAGAGTCAGTTGCCTGACGAGTTCAAGTCGCCTGTTGGCAACGCCATCCTATGGCAATATCCAGGGCGGTCTAGCCCTCCATCATGGCGGAGGCCCTTTTTGCCCCTGAGCTCCGACTTTATTCTGCCTGTATGACGTTTGTTGACCTTCTGGAAGGCGGTCCAAATATTGCATCAAGTCGCAAGCTTTATGACGAGGCTCTTTCGAGGTTGAGCACGAAATTGAGGAGAGATTTGAGCTTCATGTTCAAACTGGCAGGGTCACTACAGGGAGCTCCATTCTTGTGCGGCATATTGCAAAGATGCGTTGCCAATAAATATAGCAGGTAGATGGGCGTGTGCTCGCAAGCCCGCGAATATAAATCACATAGCACAATCCTGGACGCCTATGCAGCCGTGGGGAAGCCGCCATGGAAGGACATCTCTAGAAACCAGGAAAGAAGAAGAGCAAAGAACACAGAGGCTTTTTATATACGCCGAAGCAAGCCTGTCAACAAGGAACCCACGGGATGGGCGTCTCCATCAAGATTTGGAACTAACCGGCAGCACCATGATGGAATTATTGCTACCTAAACCTGTATTACGCATTGAACATGTGAAGGTTTCCATCTACCCACTGCGCAAACTTCACAGGCTCCTGATTGGTATACTTGAGAATGTTACCCCTCGCTCCCTCATACACAGCGGTCTTGAACTCATATCCAGCATCCTCAGTGACATATTTGACAAGCCACCGAGCTGTGGGTTCCGGAATTCCCTTCTTCTGAAAATCTACCAGCGCCTCCTCGGCTGAAATCTTGGTGATCTTGACATCCTTTTTAAGAGCCCGAGTAACCACTCCAATCGCATCCTTGAGTGCCATCTTCTCAGGTCCCATCAGCCAGACAATTGGCTGCTCCAGGCCTCGCGCGAGAATAGATCCGCAAACTCGCCCAATATCACCAGGGGAGATCCAGTCATACTCGGCTTCGGGATTGGGGTGTTGCATTTCGCCGGTTTCAATAGCAGACTTGAACCAAAGGATGTTACTAGCAAAGTGGTTCGGTCGCACTGCGACGAAGTTGCCTTTTCCGTATACATCTTCGAGGGAGATTTCAACTTGTGCGTGGACCCATGGAATGAAGTCATCTGGAGTCATGGCGCGGATGTCACATTGGATCGAGTAACTACTCAGTAAGACGATCTTCTCGATGCCAGCCTCTTTGAGAGCGACAATGCTGGCGCGCATGTGATCGGATGTTCCGAAAATCGCATAGATGAAAGCAGATTTCGCTCCGCTTCGGTGGACGGCTGCTTTGATTGTCTCGGGCTGTGTGAGATCCGCTTGAACTCGGTCAGCAGTGATAACAGTCAAGCTTGGGATTTGCTTGGTCGGATTGCGCATCGCGAGGGTGACTTTGGCCCCCTCCTCGTAGGCTTGGAGGGCGGCGGCTGAGCCAACGCCGCCAGAGGGACCGAAGACGATCACATTCGCTGGAGACATTGTCAAAACAGAGGGTAAGTCAAGGCTCAAAGCAATAAAGTGTATTCTTCACGAGTATGTTCAAAGGTCTGTCTCAGCGGGTAGCCTGGCCTTCTTGTCAGTGCCTTGAGAGTCGGGCAGCGGTGAGAATGTAACACTGCAGTCAGCATGCAGCTACCTAGTCGTTGGAAGAGACCCGCAGGTAATATTTTGTCAAAGCTGGAAACAGGAATCCCAGCAACCAATCCAAGCAGATCTTGACCTACTGGGCGAATACTCCTTTCTCAACGAATCAAACCTAGGCAGGAGGTTGAAGGTCGTGGACCACCAGAAACTTTCACTAAGTGGATAATTCTGCCACCAAATATATGGGAATCTGCGCTTAGAACTGGCTTCGAAGGCCCTAGGATATTCTACGATTAGAGGTGCGTCGAGACCAATCAATTGTGACTAATCGTAGCAGACGTCAATGGCTATGTTCACTATATTTACACCCGACCACTCATTCAATCCCCAAATAATTATTTAACGACCTAAACACACTGCCAGGCGTTCTCATCAGTGTAGTTGCCAGGCCCGACAAAGACATTCCGTCGGGGATAGCGACAGTGCTTGCGTCGGTACTCAACCTCGGAGCCAACTCCATTGACGAACTTGGTACCACGCACAGTCTCTGGAGCCTTGCCCTGCTCCACCCACTGGACCATGGCCATAAGAACGTTGTCCTCAGGGTCAGTACCAGCGTACGTCTGGAGGCCCTGACCGATACCGTACGCACCATCACCGCCGCCACAGTGGCCCATACCACTGATAGTGAAGAAACGGTAGAACTCGTCCAAGCTAGCCGGAGGCAGCTTCATCGCCTCCGCGACGCGAGCATAGTACCACTTGGATCAGCAGACTTTGATGATGACAACTTGGTAAGAAACTACCATTCATACGACGATAAAAG
>JAXQJV010000494.1:0-18839 GCA_037042255.1 Penicillium sp. PG106-07D
CCAGTAACTCCTCCAGCTGTAAATAATACTAAGAAGGCTAATAGGAATAATACTGGTACTCCGAATCTAATAGATCCATGAAATGAGCTCGGGGTTGTGAGGGCAGAAGGCGGCGGAGTAGGTGCAGCTGTGAGTAGGTAGGGTGAGGAGGGACTGCTGGCGATGAGGTGTCCAGATTCGGACAGTGCCGTCCCAACTGCTGGAGCAGAAGCGATCTTTTGCTATCAGGTTCCAGTTTACACTGAAGACTTCCCGATTATGTTCTTTCCAGTTCATAATAGGAAAATCATCGGCCGTCGTATCGTAGAGCTTGATGCTACCATCACCCGATGCGGCGAGGACCTGGTTCTCATGAATTTCAGACCAGGCAAGATCATAGAGGGAGTCTTGTGTGGTGAAACTAGAGTGACAATGATAGCAGTTAGCACTAGCAGTGGCATAATCGACAGAACAACCCGCAAAGCTATAAAAGTATGCTCCGTACGGCTGGGCGCATTCGATTAGGAAGAAGATCTCACATACAATTTGAGCGGCACGATCCCATTGGCAGTGAGCTCGAGAACGTACAGCCTGCCATTGCCGACTAGACCAAAATTGGCTGCACTTGCGACGGCGAGGCGGTTATCGAAGAATGGCGAATACTTTACCGCGCAGCCATTGAAGCCCTGTGTGCGGTAGTGGAGCATCGTGGCTGGTTGATCAGGTCACCAATCAAGGAAGGCCAAGGAAAGGATAGTGGAAGAATGCAAAGAAAGAAGAAAAATTTGGGTATCACAAGCGACAGGTTAGATGCGCCGTCATCGCCCTCAGCGTGCGCGTCGTGTCGTGAGGTTGCGAGCGGATAAAGTGACGAGGTGGTCGATGGATCGCGGGGAGATCAAAGGCGCAATGGGCCGAGGTCTGCGGGCGCCCACCTTATCGGGGAACCTCTTTCCGTTATCGTCCGTTATCGGCTTTATCGCATTATAGATATCGATGTCGTTCGCCGGGGAAAACTAGAGACATTTGGATTGATAATAAACTGGAACTTGAAGTATGAAGATGATCTTGAGAATTGTCTGAAGAACATGGATGACTGCAAGTTCAAGAATCAGCTGTTTATGAATCCATGAAGCTGTCAGAAAGTGCCTAGAGAAATGGGTATGAGAGACATTCAGGCACACAGCCATATTATCTATCGGAAACCTCGCTGGATTTCTTCTCTTTGTTTCATCCTTCTCGGTTTTCACCTACCGAACTGTCTAAGTTCGAGGTATCTTGCACTCCTACATCAACAGATCTCAGGAGCATCATCCATTTAGACGTCGACACATCCTCCGAGCACAAGCACTAATTGGTCAATTTGAAGACGGTCATGTGGTGATAAGCACGTGCTTATAAATCCTTATCGTCTCGTGTTTCAGGTACTACAGGCAGATGCATCAGCCTCCTTCTTCGCGACAGGTCAAACTCAGATTTGGGAGTAACTGGAGACATATATGGACGCTTTTATTTCTAGGAAGAGGAGGCGACTGTCTCAGTCCGGAGTGGGGGCTCCTGCGGCATCACTCGAGACACCAGAATCCCCGCCCCCAGATTCCTCGGCCGAGGACTCAACGGACCTCAAAATTGCCATTCTGCTCTCATTGTTTCCAGATGTCAAGCAAGAGAATCTGCTCGAGATTCTGATCTCTTGCAATGGCTCCGTGGAAGCTGCCTCGGCTCTTCTATCATCCAAGAGCTCTACGTCAAGCTCACCGTTTAAGAAACGAGCGACTCCGAACTCAGTTCTTGGTGCTCAAACGTCTCTGTCGTCACACGTGCTCACCAAAGCTAAGGATGGATCCATTACTACGCTCAGTGACAGTATTGGTCGTCGAAAACCTTTGTCCACTAAGAAAGGTCAAACTCTACACCTGTATTCTCCCGAGGACATTGCAGCGTACACGCCGTGCACAATTATCCATAATTTCCTTTCTCATGAACAGGCGAACGCACTGCTAGTCGAATTACTTGATGAATCAAAGCACTTTTCGAGATACGAATTTCAATTGTTCAGTCGAACTGTGCAAAGCCCGCATACAGCGACCTTGTATGTCTCAACGCCCGAGGATTTCAAAAAGCATACCTCCGAGTACAAGTATGGTGGCACTTACCGATCGAATGTTCGACAAGCGCCACCCCAACTTCGCTCTGTGTCCCGACAAGTTCAGCAGGCAGTCAACGAAGCGATTCAGACTCGAATACGCGACGTCTACCCCGATGGAAAGAAACTCAAATATCAGTCACCAAAGGAGTGGCGACCGAACGCCGCCTTCGTCAACTGTTACGACGGGCCTGCCGAAAATGTGGGGTATCATTCTGATGAACTGACCTATCTTGGGCCTCATCCAATCATTGGAAGTCTGAGTTTGGGCGTGGAACGAGAATTCCGAGTTCGTCGAGTTCTACCTCGGGATGACGAGGATGATGCAGGCCACACAGGCACCGAGGACAAGCACAGTCGGCCATCAAAAGCGACCAATGACCGCAAGTCCTCGACTACTCGCGCAGACGCGCAAGGCCAGATCTCCATCCACCTCCCACACAACTCACTCCTGGTCATGCATGCAGAGATGCAGGAAGAGTGGAAACACTCCATCGCCCCGGCACAAACGATCTCCCCACATCCAGTATCAGGCAACCGGCGTATCAATGTCACTTACCGCTGGTATCGCGACACTCTGCACCCGAGAAATACGCCTCGATGCCTCTGTGGCGAGCATGCGGTCCTTCGATGTGCACAGCGGAAACAAGAAACCCGGGGTCGATACATGTGGATGTGTTACGCTGGATATGTGCCAGGAAAGCAAAGTTGTTCGTTCTTCCAGTGGGCCGAGTTCGACGATGATGGTGATCCGGTGTGGACTCATAAGCGTCAGGAAGAAGAGCGTGCCCCGGCTTTGGCCAATTTTTCAGCTTCTCAATAAGTGCGGGCTCTTCTTTATGCTCCTCATTTACTTCCGTTGTTTCTGTGATAGGTCCATGGCGAGGAGAGTGGAACACTTCGTTGAAGCCCCATAAGCCACCATCAATAGCTCCCACCATTCCAAGTAGAAAATCACCTTTATTCGCCCCCATGGGGTTATCTCCTCACTATTGTACGCACCTATCATGGTCATTGATTTCATGTTTATGGAGGGGTACATACTCAGAATGTGCGCGGGGTACACTCGCATCTGCGGAAACCAGCCCAGTTAATTCCGCTCGTCGAGTTTAGCCAAAGATTCCCCCACCTTGCGAACTATTTGCAATCCACCTCTCTTTTCTAGATGTGGTCAGCACTAGTAGCTTATTGGACAAATCTACAATCCTTGGAGCATAACTAGCGTCAGCTTCTGCAGCTCTTGAATATACTCCAACTTTACTAACGTCTCACATTCGGCAATCTTCTCCTGAAAGGGAAGTAGAGCGGAACCCACCACCACGCATCTCGTGCTGCTGAGGGCCAGTATTTATAGTAAGCGAGCTTCCTCGTACTTTTGCAACTTGCATCGTAAGTTCAAAGAGCAAGCAGGAAATTTCTCTTGTGTTTGACCCGCTACCACCCATCATGGCCTCTGAAAGCGAACAGACCTATGACTACATTGTATGCGGGTAGGTCCATCACGATTCACGCTTCATTTACTATGATAGCCAATTGACAAAAGACAGTGGTGGTACCTCCGGGTGTGTCGTCGCCGCTCGGCTAGCAGAAAACCCTGAAATTAGGGTACTTCTTCTGGAAGCTGGTCAGCATAACAAGGACTTAGAGAATGTGCATATGACAGGAGGGTGAGCAGATCAACTCAGCCTGACTGACCTGGAAAGCCCCGCTGACGGGGTCAAGATGGTCGAATAACTTCGATGCAGAGACGGATTGGAATATTGTTACCCCGCCCATGGCCGGTGTCGACAATCGCCAGGTCAAATTGAGTCGAGGCCGATTCCTCGGTGGGTGCAGTGGCTGCAATGGCACGCTATGCATTCGTGGTTGCAAACAGGATTACGATGATTGGGGCTTGGAAGGATGGAGTGGTGAGGATTTTTTCAAGTATATGAGAAAGGTAAGATACATGTATTGCTTGGCCATTAATTCAGTGGGAAAGACATGACACGATCACTCATTGCATCTAGGCTGAAACTTTCCACTCCAAGCCCTGGTTCAACGCTGATAAGGAAAGCCATGGCTACTCTGGCCCGCTGCATACAGAGCCTCACGACTTGGCTCCAATCTCGAACCTGCTACTTGATTCTTTCGTCTCGCAGGGCCTGCCACTAAATCATGACATGTTCAGTACGGGAGATGTTCCCCATGGCTGTGGCCATGTGCCTCGGACAGTCTACAAGGGAATTCGAACAACGGGGGCTGATTTCGTGACCAACAAGAACGCCCGTGGCAATATCACAGTTCAAACTGACACGACAGTCGATAAAGTGATCTTTACTAAGCAGGATGGGGAACTTCGTGCCTCCGGTGTTGCTACAAAAACCTCTGATGGTTTTTCAAAGATCTACCACGCGCGAAAGGAGATCATCATCTCGGGAGGAGCATACTGCAGTCCTGCGATTCTTCTTCGCTCAGGTATCGGACCAAAGGAGGATTTAGACAAGCATGGTATTCCATCCATAGTCGACACACCTGGAGTTGGAAAAAATCTCGTAGATCATCTGGTAAGTCAGCTTTGGTCCAGTTTCCCCTATACTCTGTCCGATACCAAAATCCCTACAGATCGTCTTCATGTTCTATGAAACCGACAAACCGGGCCTCACAAACGACCACCACGTCTACCACGAGAACAACGTCGAAAAAACCTACCTCGAATGGAGAACCCACAAAACAGGCTTTCTCTCCACCTTTCCCTTCGGCGCCTTCGCCTTCGCCAGACTAGACTCTCGACTTCAGAACGAACCCCTCTGGCAAAACGCACCCCGCCAATCAGGCCGAGACCCCATGGGCCTCACGCCCGCCCAGCCAAACATCGAATTCTTCACCACAGAATGCTATGGCGGGCCGAAGCAGTACGACCAATTCCCCATCGACAACAAGTACGCTTTCTCGATGATCGCGGAGCTGTTTGCGCCCAAGTCGCGCGGTTCGGTTCGGCTGAAATCGGCGGATCCAATGGAAAATCCCGTCGTTGATTGTAATTATCTGGCGGATCCGCTGGATGTGTTGGTGCTAAGTGAGGCCTGTCGCTTTGGGAATGAGATTGTGATGAATGGAGCGGGGACGAAGGACATTGTCAAGGGGTCCTGGCCGCCTAATTTGTCGCATCATACCTACAAGACGAGGGAGGAGTGGGTTCCGTATATCAAAGAGCATGCTACGACTTGTAAGTTCAAATCCTTAGTATTTGGACATACGGAGCCCCAAACTGACGTTTCATAGGTTATCACGCTGCAGGTACTTGCGCTATGGGCAAAAAGGATGACCCGATGGCTGTATTGGATGAGAAACTTCAAGTTCGTGGTGTGGCTGGCTTGCGTGTAGCAGATTGCAGTGTCATGCCAGCGTTACATGGCGGGCATACTCAGATGCCAGCCTACGGTATTGGCGAGAAATGCGCCGACCTGATAAAGGAGACATGGCGAACGACCGGCGACGTCTATAGCCGGATCTAAGGTGTTCAAATGGATGGAGAAGGATATTCAATGCATTCAATTGTTTATAACAACAAACGCGGGCTCAAACCGTAAGCGCTAGAGGCCTAATGTATAACAGACTGAAAACATGCAATAAAAGGGTGAAGGACCAAGGATAGCAGGGAAACTCAAAACGAGAAAACGCCGGTTCAAAAGAAGTATGGGTTAATGTCAATCATGTCAGATCATGTCCAACTCTTCGCCTTGCTCAATGATCACAACATTTGCTTTGCCGGGCTGCTGGTAGTCTTCCGTACGGACAACGGTAAGATGCGTCTTAACATGAACTGTGTTCGGCGATGGGAGAAGCGAATGCCGATAGTTAACTGTAGCAGTCAGGAGTGGCTGGACCATTTCACCAGTGTATTCTTCCAAAAGCTCATCAATTTGAGCAAGCAAGTCCTCGAAAACAGGTGAATGAACAGGTGAATCAGTAGCATGAGCCCGACGCTCAAAAGCCGACGGAACACTAATTTGAATTGGAAAAACCCAAGTTTCGCCAGCACGAAGAGATGTGAGCTGAGTACCATTTTTAACCGTTTGAATGGAACATCCGTGGCCAGGCAGGAGAGAAAATTTCAGGTCCGACATAAATCCAGGACGTATGCCGGTACGAAGCTGCCGGATGACCTTGGAGACTTTCCGTATAAAATGAGCTCCAGTAGGGCACATTTCCTGGGCACCAACATCGTAGGAGATATGCCAGCCGGCCTGGAGATTTGGTCGCGTCATGGGAAGACAGGCTTGGGGAGTGATGGTATGAAATCCAATAGCTTGGTCAATATACGGGATCAACAGTTGCTCTGGCTGGTTGGCAGAAGCGAAGAACAAATGGCAAAATGCAGCTCGTGTCGAAGTGCCAAATATGTTGGCAACATGCTCTATGACATTCCCAAGATCAGGATGGTCTGCATGTTTCACGAATTGCTGTCGTTGGGCAAATCTGTTGAGGGTGGACCGAACAACCTCAAGGGAATGGAAGCCCAGAGGCAGCAGGATCTCAAAACCATGGTTTTCTGCTCCTTCAATGCATGCTAAGGCGATCCGGTCATGGTTATGAACCAAATTAGATGCCAACACAGACGGCCCGAGGGTACACTGTGTCAGCAGGTTGACCGAGGGCTGGAAACTGCTGAGCGGATGAGTCTGGGATTGAAGCAATTATTGACTTGATGAATAAAAACCCACACATTATCAAGAAGAATGATTACATCGAGAGGCGCAAGACCTGAAGCTCCTGGAAAAGGAACTGCGCTGACATCAGCAGCAACGCGCACAGTTGCCCATAGAGATGCGGGCCCAAGACCAATCTGCGGCCTGCTAGTTGTCGATTTCACATCAAGAAAAGCGATGGGCAAGTCCATTGGGCATAGATATGGAGATGTGTGTTGATTTTGCTGGTTCACAAGGAGACCTTCGATTTGTGGAGTGGCTGGCCTGAATTGCAACGACGCACTTGTTGAGAACGAAGGCCCAGATCGTCCCAAGGAGTCCCAGGACCCGGAACTCCAGCGTACTGTCAATTGTGGCAGGGGTCTATACCGAGGTTTGGCCTCTTTTCTTTGGTGCTCATCTGCAATGTACCGCGGGATCTAAATCGTGGAGTCAACAAAGGAATGAAGTATTGCGCACGAGGCACAGTTACCTTGTCCACAAAGGGGTCATCTGTTGCATCGAGGCCGTGGACATTCGAGGTTTGGGAGGCCCACGCGTTCCTCTCCCGGATCTTGACTACTCTGATCTGGTTCAGACTTTCGCAAAGTGATGGTGTTCTTGTCGATGTTGCTTGGCCGCTGGTGCCATCGCTCAAGCTTGCCGACAATGAGGATTGCCGATTCGGGATCTGTGGGTACGATGCAATGGAACTTGCGGTTTGATTTCGCATCAACACGAAATCCTTCGTCGTACGCGGTGGAGGCATGATCTCCATCGTGGTCCAGGTTTAAACGCGCTCTCCACTCCGAACGGGCTCTGCGTAGTCGAGCGGCGCGTCCGAAGCCTCAGTCCCGCCTTCAGGATCAGAGCGGTTTCTCTTCGGTCTGTACGCGCGCTTCCGCGGGATGAAACGCTCCAACCAAGCAGGTCTGGGGAATCGACAGCTGCAACGTTCCGAACAAATGAGGGCCACGGCCACAGCGGCGAAAAGGATGACGATGGGAACCAGGACTAGAGAGATAATCAATGCAGAGCTTTTAAAATCCAAGGACAAGGTATTGGGCATTTTGTACGGAGATAGCAATGCATGGTCTGAAGAGTATGTATGTTAGTGAGCTTTGGAAGGCGTTGATGAGGTTTGTTAGGGCACTGGCCACTGGTGTGAGATAGAACGAGGCAGGAACGATCCACATAGAATCTGAATCCACCCCCAGGTTCCCTGACTATGATGGACCCAAGGTTACTTGACCCTGTTCCCAAAGATCTATATTTGACCCTTTTCCTGACCACTGGAATGGATCTATATGCTGAACCCCCTGCTGCCGGAAACCTAATGCCTGAAGATGCCCGAAACGCCTGAACTCTCACGAAGCACGGCAAAAAGGCAGCGATACCCGTTCACGATCTTCGTATATATACCTATGGCACTGACTAGCCACCCTGTTCATGCGGGCGGTTAGCGCCATGGATACATGAACCAGTGAATTAGGAAAATTATCAGAATGAGTAGTTCCTAGAAACAGTCATTACGAGTAGGAAAGGTCTATGTTAGCAGACTAGCAGAACAAAAAGTGGTACCTCAGTGCCTGTAATCAATAACCTTGCCTCTGCCAGAATTATTAGGAAGAAGAAGTCCAAATATCACAAGGTAGATTGGAAGGGGGTATATTATAAAGGCAAGCGCGATTATTATAACTCATTATGCATGTCGGCCACCGTCATCATCATCTCCTTCACTGAGCTCAGGGTCATGTCGTCCAATCGCGAAAACCGGATCTGATTCTTGGTTAATTGTCAGGCACAACAAGAGACTACGGTTCGGTCTGCTTACCATTTCATCACCACCTCCACGGGCGGCGCTTCCAAAAAGCATTGGATCGGAATGACTCGCTTCAATCTCGTCCCGAACTCGTCGAGCCCAAATTCCATCCCAATGCCAATCCCCGGGAAGCCGAGCCTGCGGACTCCCTCGTTTCAGATCACTTGGGCTGAGCGCACCCCGACGGTGTGCTCTCCACGCATGCCATGCGCCGGGATTCCCTGCAGCCTCCACTGGCAGTGAATCCAGAACTTCCTCGTCGTCAAATGTTGAGCGTATGTACTCCAAGAGCTCTGCGACAGGCACAACCGTCCTCGGCTCTGCAAATTGCTCAGCCAAAGGCACTTGGGAGATCCGAGGCTTCTCATCGCCCGCCGGAGGTTGCTCATCCTGGCTTGGGGCAGTAGTCGGAGCATTTGAAGCTACATTGCCTTCCGTCCCAGAGCCGCCCGATGCAGCTCTTGTACCAGGGACTGTGCCAACAGTATTCCCGCTCACATTTCGAGAGGTCTTGCCGGATGTGAGGCCATTCCGCTTCGCCCTGCCAAACCAATGTGGGAAACCATGGCGCAAACTGAACCCGCCGGGCGGCAATCGTTCCTCGTCGGTCGCGCTGACTGGGTCGTCACTTGCTGAGCTGGTGCTGAACGTGTATGTGGTGAGCGGAACAATCAACGGGTGGAACACATCGGTTGCAAAGGTGACGAGTGGTGGTAGATCAGGATAGATGTCTGGGAAGCGGATTTGGAAGCGCAGGATGGCGGAGGCGTAGGGGCCTGACAGGCGGAGGGCCAAAGGTCAGCCGAAAGGGTTGAGCAACTTCCATTGAGCTTTATACTCACCGGAGCGGACAAAAATGACCCCACTCCACAGAGTCGGGTCTCCAGGCGCGAGGCTCACATAGACACCAGGGGGTGCGGCTCGCCGTAAGCTTGCGCTGTATGAGGGAAAGGTCGGGAATCAGCACGTGTTGCCTCAAAGTGGTCGATGTGGAGAGGGCTCACAATTCAAGATGAAGCTGCTGCTTTCGGATGGCTGGAATGCAGGGTAACCTAGTCGTTGACATGATTGAGCTTGACAGAGTTGACCGGCAAGCAAGTGTGTAATTAGAGGTTGTCCTTGGAAAGGCACCTCGGCGACTCAACAAAACACGGTGCCTCTTATCGCCCAGTCTTATCGCCGATCTATGCGATTTAATCTAGCAACTGAATAAATGCATTTATATTTGTCCACATAGATCTCAAACGAGGAAAAGCTCTATTGTCATTATATCTATCGTCTCTCTATAGGAAGAGCTACTCTATCAAGTTCTAAGCCAGGTTTCAATAATCCCAAATGCATCATGCCTTCACCAACCCCTTCATAAATACCTCCCGCAACCCCTTCAATCCACCAGGTAGCGAGGTTTCCGACCGCAGCGCCAACTCTACCTTCATTCAGCTTGCAAACAGCCGAGCCGATATTCAACCCACTCTTACCCAGGCCATCCGCAGCGTCCAGAGTGGTTGTGACGATCCGCTCAGTGATACGATGCGATCGTTCATATTCATAAAGTTGGCGGAGAAAGATCCGGAAATAGGGCAGCAGAAACCGCACTATGAGGAATATCTGCACGATACTCGACGCGAGTAGCCGGTGGAGATATGACCTCGGAGGTTGTGTGGCTCTGTACTGTCTACGGTCCTCAAGATCTGCTATCTGTGGCTGCGATGAAGATGCTACGGCATCTACCACTTGCTCGGGCAAGCGATGTTGCAGCATCGTGGTCTCGTCGGGCGTGAGATCTGTAGGCAGCGCATCGAGAAGGTACATCACGGCGCTGATATAGAGCGACCGCGCGAGACGGCCGTCTGCGTGTGGTTGCTGGGCCTCATACCCGGCATTTCGAAGGAGATTAAAGGCTGCAGGAACGAGAAGCGTTAGCCTTTGGTCGTTTGAGAGAGATTTTCTTTCTCTGGGGGTTGCACGCGTACCAGGTACCACCCGGTTCCATCGCAATCCTGACTCGGTCTCATACTTTGTCGGAGAGCCCACTTCTTCCACGGGAGGACTACTGGACTCCCTCGATCCAGAGTCTAGAGAGCACGGATCATCGCTCGCCGTTGAGGGCCGTTGTGCTTCGGCCACAGCCCGCTCTATGAGCTGGTCTTGGAAGGGCAGATATGGCTCGGAGGAAATGGTCAGCTCGTTTCGCGAGGTAACGCTAGGCTTGTCATCGGCTACAGCCCTGTGGAACGAGTAGAGTCGGGATAGCCGACGCCGAAGCAGATTCGGAATAGGAAAAAGCGGGAGGCGTGAGTACTCCATTGGCTTGTGGATGGGTTGTGTGGGAGGAGACGGACATAGACTCATTGAGAGAGAGAGAAAGATTCAAGAGGCGGGGTCATATAGAGTGCGCATCTGTGCGAGCAGTGAATTAATTTGACAGATAACGGCCATGCTGGGGGCAATAATTTCTTGCATGGCGCATGGCGAGAATTGCGTTTCACATGTTAGCGTTGAGGCGTCTGATATGCCGATAAGAGTGGGGTCATTGACCCAGCATTGATCATCGTGGTGGTGTTAAACCTTCAGGGTATCTCGAGGTCCATTCTTTGGAATTTCTATACCATTCATGAATGTCGTAAGTAAAGAGCGTTGTTGGCTCAGTCGTACTCTTCAGATTGACTAGAGATGGAAGACCGCTTTTTTTGTCCTTGCGCGTGTAGAAGTTTTCGTCTCGGGAGGATTTTGCCACTGACTCAATCACAAGCATTGATCTTAGATGGGAATCAGAGAAAGAACACCAAAAAACGGGGGACTTATATTCATCCATAACAGAGTTCATTTTACCTTGCCAAGTATCGCGAAAGAAGCATGACATGAGCAGATCCAAGCTCGATATTCTTGCGCCGGGCCAAAGCTCCCAACCCGAATGAACCCGTAAGGCTCTGGACATAGTTGGATGAAGATCGAAGCTTCTCTCTTTCGCTCGGCAACAGGTAAGTTATATTATTGAATTAGTTCATGTCCCTTTCTAAGCACCGAAGTGCGAGCTTTCTTGGGTGCGTCTGTTGGGACATGGCATGCTATTCTATGAAACACTCGGGCAGTAACTAACCGGCGTAGTATACTTCCAACCAACACTTCCATCAGCCGCCTAGATAGCCTTTGGTACTCGCCAACCTGTCATGGTTTTTACATCTCTAAGATCGCTGTTGGGATGGCCTGATTCATGTTCCTCATCTTGCGGGAAGAATCATCCTTTCGTCCGCTATGTTATGATCTATCAATGCCTCAATCGGAACTGTTCAAACTTTTGTTGATAAAAAAACCCTATATGTTCAAAGGTATCTCTTCTTTCGTGCCACTTGTAACACCTCATTAGTTATTTTGACTTTGCTTTGACATGCCACGATAGGCTATTCCAGTTTTCCCACTACGTCATAGTACGCCGGGGTCATTCGGCGCGTTGGCCCCGAAACTACAATCATAAATATGAGTCAAACAGTTCAACAGGGCTGATTCATGGTCCCATGGATCGGAGTTGTTGCTGGGTAAGATGTCATGTGTTTGTTCCATACTGCCTGGTTGTGAGCAAGGCTGGTGGGTAAATTTGGTGAGGCAAACGAGCGATGTATCCTTCCACCCCAACGACCCAACAAAATTCGACAACCTGTAATTAGGATCACAACTTACCATTCACACATGAGACCGAGGAATCAAGAGATAGAAAAGAATATTATAATCATGGCTTTATATTCAGATCTTTTTTGGCTCATTGCCTTCGTTTTGTTTCATGCAATCCTCATCGCTTCTGATTCATCCAGCTTGCTGATCAGTCACTCCCGCAACCATCATGCTGCCGAAAAGCGAAGCCACGATCGGCCAAGCTAAGCTAAATGCTGAGAAATTACATATCAGCGAGCAGCCTGTTACACTGAGCAATTGGCATCAGCATGTCAATTGGGTGAATACAACCTTGATCCTGATCATACCCGTTCTGGGCTGCCTGGCGGCGTTTTATACCCAATTGCAGGTCCCAACAGCCATCTGGGCTGTCGTCTACTACTTCTGGACGGGTTTGGGCATTACTGCGGGCTATCATCGGCTCTGGGCACATCGTTCATATGAAGCGTAAGAGTCTTCGCGTTATATCTCGCACAATGATCATTGCTGACTGACCAACTACTACAGGGCCCTGCCCCTGAAGATCTTCCTGGCCTGCGTCGGTGGCGGTGCTATACAAGGCTCCATCCGCTGGTGGAGCAGTAAACACCGGGCTCATCATCGCTGGACCGATACAAACAAGGATCCATACAGCGTCAACAAGGGCGTTTGGTACTCCCATTTCATGTGGATGGTCTTGAAGCAGAACCCCAAGGACAAGGGTCGCACAGATATTTCAGACCTCAACCAAGATCCGGTGGTTGTCTGGCAACATAAGCACTATGGAATGTTCATTCTTGCTTTTGGCATGGTTTTCCCAATGGTGGTGGCCGGTCTCGGCTGGGGCGATTGGAAAGGTGGTCTGATATATGCAGGCATCTTGAGATGGTTGTTCGTACAGCAGGCGACCTTTTGTGTCAATTCTCTCGCTCATTGGCTAGGAGAACAGGTAAGAAAAGTTTCCACGTTCACTGGCCACGAGCGGTGCTGACGAAGTATGTAGCCTTTCGATGACAGAAACTCGCCTCGTGACCATGTCGTCACTGCTCTGGTGACGCTGGGCGAAGGTTACCACAATTTTCACCATGAAGTAAGTATTTCGATCACACTTGCCGAGGTTGTTGATCCACTTGCATTCACGGCGCTAACCCTTGAAGTTCCCATCGGATTATCGCAATGCCATTGAATGGTGGCAGTATGACCCGACCAAGTGGTCGATTTGGGTGTGGAAGCAACTCGGACTCGCCTGGAACCTCAAGCAATTCCGTGCCAACGAGATCGAGAAAGGCCGTGTTCAGCAACTGCAAAAGAAAGTGGACCAGCAGAGAGCCAAACTCGACTGGGGGATTCCCTTGGAGGAACTGCCAGTCTTCAGCTGGGATGATTTCATGGAGGAAGCTCGAAGCGGCAAGGCCCTCATTGTTATCGCTGGTGTCATTCATGATGTGACGGATTTTATTAAAGAACATCCGGGCGGAAAGGCGCTCATTGGCTCTGGTATTGGGAAGGATGCAACAGCGATGTTCAACGGAGGAGTTTATAATCACTCCAACGCAGCGCATAATCTCCTCTCTACCATGCGTGTTGGTGTGGTTCGGGGTGGTGGTGAAGTGCAGATCTGGCGGCAAGGGAACCCTGAGAAGCTCGGGTCTGCCTGAACTTGGTGGTTCCACAATGGGTGCTTCTGGAAGGCCATTTAGTTGCCTGGGTCTCTGCCATCTTTTATCTCTCTCTATAGAAAAATGCGACAAGGCTGAAAAATGACTGTTTCGAAACTCTTACTGAACCCAGTATCCAGAGTGAGGACTCCCAAGTCCCTACCTATCACAAATTCGTCACTAACGCTGCTTGTGTTTTGGCCAAAATCCCGTTGCTGGAGATCAGTGCCAGTCTCTCAAGACCTCAGCCCAGCTACAAGTCCTGGCCCGCGATGGCAAAGCCCTTCCTCGCACCTTGACTGGCGAATTTCAGCCCTCCGGTGTCATGCTGGAAGACAGGTTCCAATCGACGGAGTAGGTCTGGGGTGCTTCGCACGACATTTCCTTTCCACCAAGTGATTGCTACCGGAGGTATTGCTTGAATTCGTGTTTTTTAATTGCGAAGCGATGAGCCGGGCATGTAAATGCACACTGTCGAAACCGGGCTTATGGTAAACTAACTCCTTTAAAGCCTCAAGCCACTCTTTATTATTATCAAGCCATTTTCTCCTCGACCTCCTCGGCTGGAATCTGGCTAACTTTTTTTCTTAGAGTCAGGCAATTGCCGCCACTCCATTTCCCAGCTTGTTATCCACGCAAGCGCTGGAGTGGCAAGTGCCACCCAGAACACAATCCGCAAAGCAGAATTAACGCATCCACGACGGCATTCATCAGTTCAGGAGGAAATATCGCCCTGAAACCATTTGCACCAGCCACCACCACCACTGCACTGTCTATTCCCTGCATCTTGCTGAGATTTTGCAGAAGCCCATCAGTAAAAAGTTTTTGTCCCACGCTAGGAGCCAGCGCGCTCCCAAGCATCTGGAAAAACATAACCATGACAAGGATATCAACCTCCCGGGAGCGTAATTCTTCTCCTAACCACGGATTGATTTCCCAAAAATGAGTAGGTTCAAGAGCCGGGATTGCATACTCTCCTCCCGTATTTGTACTAAGAAGCGGATGGCGCTATCCCGATTCCCGCCCTTCGACGCGTGCACGCAGATTCTATTGGCGGCCCGCGAGTTTGGACCAAAGTACCAAAAGGTCTCCCTACTCTAGCGGTGATACGGCCTCCAACAGGTCCCGGGCTATATATGTACCTACGTATGCATGTGAGGTAGAATATGTGTCGATATATTGGTACCTGCGGGATTTAGCCTATTACCTGTTTCCCCACACCCCTGTCAGAGACCAGCTTTGATAGCGCTCAAGGACTGATTGAGATGTTACTTTAAGCTATGCAATCTTGATGAAGGCGTCGGCTCAGCCCGAGACTCCCAAGTCACTGCACTTGAGCACTTACCACTCGCCATGGATGCTGTGGTCCTTGGCAATTTGAAGCTGAGAAATAGTCCAAGAAAGTATTGTAGCTAGTTTCGGGTCATACTGCATCCGCATTCGAAGAGGTTGATTTGTTATTGCTTTGCTGCTTCATTTGCATTCGCGTCAAAAGGCTACAAGAGACAGTATTGGAGAGAGGGGTAGACAAGTTCAGTGATGAAAAGGGAGGGATGGTTGCTAATAAAGCCTGCACCAGCTGAACATTTGCTCCCTCGGTACTCCGTCCAACCTCTGTGTCTAACTGGGCAATGTGTGTGTAATGATCCAAGAACCCGAGGCTTGGCCAAGCCACTGATTCATGCGAATTTGATTACTGTAAAGAGTCTTCTCAACAGTGGACCATGATCACCGCATCAGCGGGATGCTATACGATACCAGTGCATACAAATCTCCTTCGGTTTCTTATTAGATGACATAAGAACTCCCAGTAACCTATGTAACTAACTTATGCTTTCTCCACACCGGGCCGGACCGCACCGCCACAGAAGACCGACCCTGATTTGGTCCATTCCAAGTTCCAAGTTCTAACAAGAAGAAACATTCGATGATTCGACACCACGAGGAGGTATTATTTGAATTTTTAAATAACCCGGCGATGGTTTAGGCTCAATGTCAGCTCGCTAGGGTCAGTGCACCCGGCTAAATGGATTGAAATCAGTTTCACTATATTCTTTTTACACTAAGACTCCCTCTCGAGGTAGGTAGTAAAGACACTATGCTCATGGTGTTTTCTCCGTATCACTCATGTCGATCAGATTTCTTCTAGTCGATATTTCAAACATTTTTTGTTTTAATGAGAGTGTCGGTAACTAGCTACTGAACGCGCTTCAATGCGTATATTTTCAGTAGAAGTCTTGGTGGTCAACTCGTCCAGTCCATTTCTGAAGTTGGGACAGGCTAAACTGGAGAGGAAAAGGAGCAAACAGGTCAAAAGAGTGAGATCTCGCCTTTTATCTCAGGGCGATGTGAACTTGTGCAGTAGAGATTATGGATGTGATGGGGCATTAGGGCCCTAACCCTTAAATGGCAAACCCCCTAAATAACAACGCTAACCGTATGTAGTAGGTTATCGGTCTCTCTCATCGCAAATGATATATGGCCACGAAGAAAATAAATCACGATCTCAAAGAGTTGATGCACAAAAAGCAAAAGAAGAATCTCCGATAGGGGGAATCGAACCCCCGGCTGCCGTGTGAGAGACGGCGATGTTAGCCACTACACCATATCGGAAGGGGACAGATGATTCCTCTGTTAAATTCACCACCAAACCTTCTGGTAAAGCGTCAAGTGTCCTTCCGCCTCTCCATGCGTGGTGGTATATAGTCCCCTGTCCCCCCAGCCCGACATGTATCGCTTCTTTTTTGTTTTTTTCTCCTCCGTGTGAGGGATTTCGGTTATTGACCCGGAGCACCGAGCTCCTGAGCTCCGCCACCCTTTTGCCCTGTGTGACTCGTCATCATCTCTTCGCGACTTTCTTTCGCCCCTCCTACTTTCTTGGGCTCATCTTGTACCTGATTAGGTGCTTTCGTCTGAAGTTCTGGCACTGGCCCCCAAATGTTAAGGTTTCACGTGAATACCTATTCGTCAGTCGTAAGTCCTGTCTTTAACATGGTTAGCACCTCCTGGACAGTTACCCACGCGAAGCGTGTCTATAAACTGCAGAATATAAAGAAGGATCTAAATGTATAAGGAAATAAAGGGCTAGATAAGACGATAGTGAAAGGCAAGTGAATTGAATGTGAAATAGCACTAAGTTAGGATGGAAATATATTCCAAGGCAATATGATTTATAATGATTATAAAACTAATTCTAAAGGAAGGAAAGAATCTAAAAGATGAGGATTCTTCTTCCTCCTTAATATAGAGAAGTCAGAGCTAAGTGAATTATACATAATGAGCTCACTATTTGTATATCACTCATCATGGACTTACTCTAGATGATCCTAGAGCTCACTCCTAATCCAGATACAGAATCAGAAGTGATTCAGTACCATTTTGGGATATATTAGATTTCTGCCTCAGAAAATAGGATTCTAACTTTTCTTTCGTAACATATATCATATAGACCAGAAAAGATATAAAAAACAGTAACTGAACAGAATGAATCAGTAAGATTATGCACCCTAATTAGGAATGGTCAACATCTTTTATGCAAAGTTGGGTTTTCCTGGGGCCCCAATGGGTACCCAGTCTAGGTCCTGGGTCGGGTCTGGGTTCCCTTACCTTGACCCAGACCTAGGTCCTGTGAAGCCTACTTATAGTACCTGTGAAGCCTACTTATAGTACCTGTGTCCTATAGAGATACCCCTATAAGTTAGGCAGCATCAATTATCTTTAATATCTTCTTGATTGATTTTTGATCAGGCCAAAGACTATCTTTAAATGTAGTATAGATATCATCAATAGCTAGAAACAACCATAGATATATATACTATGCTGCATTTACAGAAGCTCTCTTTAAAGCAATGTTTGCGCTTTCAGTTCAAGCTTTAGCTTCTTGGAGAGCTCATTGTCACGAATTTTGATAGCATTATTGATTTCTTTATTGATTTGATCATTTTAATTCTCACCGCGTAGATGAAACTGTGAAAGAGTCTCAATGATCGGCTGCAATCTGTCTTCTATATAATGTGGTAGCGTAATGTTGGCAGCCTCGGCTGGAGTGGAAGACAAGGCTCTGATCCCCATATCTTGTATTGACGTATGTTGTGAATGGATGGGAAACCCTAAGAAAGACATCACTTGTACCTATTCCCGCTTGGTTTCTATAGCTATTGAAGAGAGGAAGGTTCTCGGCAGTACGCTCGGAGATGGAAGTCGAACAACCAACACCAACAACTAATCTTACTTCGTTAACCACAAGAAAGACCTTCCGGGATGACCCATCGGGGTGCTATTAGAGATGGTAGGAGTGTGTATTGCAATAGTAGCTAGAAACTGACATTTCATAAAATGCATACAGAATGTGATACGTATTCGAGACATGTGAGTAAATAACATACTGTCGCGGACGAGGTTCCCCACTACACTATATAGATTCTCCATATGCAATCCGCTAGGTATAATAATTCTGGCCGCAAGTTTATTGTATACAAAATAACACCGATTCATACTAAGAAATGTAAATTGTAGATGAATTAGAAGAGGTGACAGAAGAAGAATAGGCCCAGAATCATCTGCTCGCGGATGCGACGTCTACACCACTTTCGGCTTGGCCACCAATAATTCCACTGATCAGGAAACATTCGGATGCAGAGCTGTCATATTGCAAATAATCGCATGTAGACAGTGCTGCACATGCGTCCATACACTCTTAAAAGGTATAACCGAGGTCCAAACTATGAATATTCGTAGTTGCGGTCAAGATCAAATGCCGCCCCAGAATAATCGTAAGGACTTGACAGTTGGGCACAAGCCGTGGGAGTAATGGTTGCTGTGGTGGTCTCTGTTATTGAACCGCCGTATTCAGATGTGCTAGCTTCTCCGAATAGTAAAGCACCGTTATTTCCGTTTTAGGAAGTAATACCCGAAAC
>JAXQJV010000495.1:0-18650 GCA_037042255.1 Penicillium sp. PG106-07D
CCAGCTCCGGCACCTGCCCAACAGCCGGCTCCAGAAGCTCCAGAGGCTCCAACCCAGCCAGCTCCGGCACCTGCCCAGCAGCCGGCTCCCCAGGCTCCTGCATCTCAACAGCCCTCTCCTCAGCAGCCCACTCCTGAAGTTGCGCCCGAGTATCCTTGGTACTACGCACCTCAGCCGATGGAGAGTGTGCCCGTTTCCTCAGTTCCTTTGGCACCACCTCCCCATGACGAGCCAGTTTACGTGCACCAGCACGAGAGCAAGTAAGTTTTGCCTAGCGCTTGATCATTAAGAAGAAGACTAACCACTTTACCAGCGGCCTTTGGCCTCAACCTCACTCCAATGAAGGTCTTGCTCAAGTTGGAGATGGTCCCGACGCTGACTATGCTCATTCCGAGGATACCCAGTACGTATTTTCCCCCGAGATCCATCACTCAATTCCAGCTAACCCTTGCCCAGGGGCCCATGGCCTAACGCCCACAGCAACAAGTCCCACGCCCAGATTGGCGACGCCGATGGTCAACCCATCATCGCTCACAACGACGATACCAAGTATGTTTGACGCTGATGCCCCAATCCAGGCCATACTAATTCTTTATCTAGGGGCCCGTGGCCAAACCCCTACCAGAACAACGGCTATGTCCAAGCGGACGGCCACGTTATCAAGACTCACGACAATGGGTATGTCATATTCACACACTCGTTACGGAGCACTGCGCTAACACTCTCCTCAGTCCCAATGACCTTCCCAAGGGATACGAGTACTGGCAGCAGTATGAGCATGAGCAGTAGACTACTGTACCTATACTTTCTTTTTCTATTCACTTCCCCAGAGCTTGTAAATAAGCTTCACGCCCCTACTGTGTTGGGTATCTTGGGGTTTCATCCTGCTTCAAGCAAGCTTTGGCGTCAATTGGCCTTTACAATGGAAAAAAGACTTTCTTTTCTATTCATGAATTTTGAAATCCTCATTCTCATAGTCTAATCAAAGCCTGCCCACCATGACATTGCAGCCTGTGGAAAAGACTCCAGTGTTCGTTGGTGCGCGCATCCTCGCGGTTCCGTCTTGTGGGCCCCCTTTCAAACCGGGCGTACGTGATAATCACAGGAGACTTTCCTGAGAAGGAACGTAGCCTGTCAAGCTTCTGGCCAAGCCACCGTCCTCCACGGCCTTCCAAATGACCATCCGAAAGGCGTGGCATTCCTGGATCGACGGATCCCCACCGGGCATTGCCCAACCACCTCAAGCAATTCCAGGCAACATCTCCGGATTCGGAAGCTTTTATACACTCAGCGAAAAAAGTCGGAATCCCAATTGGTTGATTATACTGTGGAACTGTTAGTCAGTCCATCCGTGGCCGTCGACAATTGCGGATCTTCGTCTGGGCCAGACGCTGTGCCGACTGTTTTCATACACATCTACATCGCCCTCGTGAATCCATAGACACTAATGCGGGTTGTGCTGTTTTCTGCTTTGCTCATGAACCCTGTAAAGCGTATTGTTATAATAAAGGACTTCCTTTCAGGCAGTAGGAATTATTCTGGCTCAGTATTTCACTCCAACTGCGCAGTATTTTTCTCATTATACCGACACATCGAATCCTCCTCCTCACCAATCTCTAGGCACTCATCATGACGCCCTGGATTCTTGGAGACCGTTTCAACACCGTCTACCCGCACAAGGGCTCGATCAAGGCTCTCTGGGAGACCAAGTGGAAGTTCTGCGTATGTTGATATCACTCTTCCACAATCACCTGGAGACTACTACATCTAGAACTGAATAGATATTCGAGAACGCATAATCACTAACTCTCATTCACAACGCATCAGTGCCAGAAATCAATCTATCCATTCCACGATGGCTGCATCGAAGACTTTGAGCCGATCTTCGCAAAGCTGATTGCTGTAAGCCCTCCACGAACCTCAACACCCCTCCATCCCACTCAAGGTCCTAACTCACCACCCGCAGGAAAACATCAACGACGCCTTCTCCGACGCCTACACAAGCGCCTTCCTCCCCGTCGCCGACTCTCTCTCCAAAGCCGCCGCCGAAACCCTAAGCTACGGCCACCCCGACAAAGCCTCCGACCTCTACCGCCGCGCCGCAGTCGTCTTACGCATCTCGCGCTTCCCTTACGTCAGTCCCACCAGCCGGCCCGAAACCTCCCTCAAGCGGCTAGCCTTCAACCGCCAAAAGGAAGTCTACCTATCTGCTGCCTCACTCTGGAAACCCGCCCTAATCGAAGAAACCATCCCACACAAGCACGCCTCCGGCGCAGACGGCCCGTCCATCCCGCTATACATCCGCCTCCCGGAGGAAGCCTCGGCATCGAACCGCGTCCCCGTCGTCCTGCTCATGACGGGGCTGGACGGGTACAGGCCCGATAACAGCCAGCGCACGCATGAGATCCTCGCCCGCGGCTGGGCGACGGTTATCGTCGAGATCCCCGGGACGGCGGATTGTCCGGCGGACCCTGCGGACCCGGAGTCGCCGGATCGGTTGTGGGATAGTGTGTTGGATTATATGGCGAGCCGGCCGGAGCTGGATATGGATCGTGTCGCGGTTTGGGGGTTGAGTGCGGGTGGGTTTTATGCGATTCGGGCGGCTGTTACGCATCGGAGTCGGCTGGTTGGGTGTGTGGCTCACGGGCCCGGGTCGCACCATTTCCTTGGGAAGGAGTGGTTGAGTCGGGTTAATGATCATGAGTATCCGTTTACGTGAGTTTTTTCTTCTTCTAGAAGTTGGTGAGGAACGTTGGGTTGAGAGGATTGGGACTAATTGTGCGATAGAATCACCGACTCTTGGGCTGAGAAGTATGGGTACTCCAGTGCGAAGGAGTTTGAGGAGAATGCTCAGAAGAAGTTCTCTCTCATCGAGACCGGAGTCATGGATCAGCCTAACACCAGGCTGCTGTTGCTGAATGTAAGTGTTTCCATGTCGGTAGATGGGGTGGTTGCTTTGTACTGATAGCTCGTCATTAGGGCGTCGACGACGGTGTTGTGCCTATCGAGGACTCGCTGATCCTGTTCAACCACGGTGGTCCCAAGGAAGGTCGCTTCTTCGAGGGCCTGGTGCACATGGGGTACCCGCATAGTCTGCCAGTCGCGTACAAGTGGCTGGAGGACGTGCTGACGCCTAACAAGAAAGAGGTCAAGAATTAGATCAAGGGGCCTCGCTGCTCAAAAGGCGGTAATACTGTGAATATTCGTTTTTTATAGCTCTTCGTTAATCAGACTGAGGATTCTACGTTAATCAGGACTTACAGTATGAAGAAGATGTTGGCGTAGCCTGTAAATATGAGTACTATATGATTGATTCCAGTCATGGTTGAAGTGCAGAGTACATTCGTGACTTTTATCGAAAATCAGTCCATATAGAATCGCTCGGAAATTTAGTGCATAAGTAGATGGACTGGTGGATATTGATTGCACTGCCTGAACGCCCGCAATGCAGAGAAAAAAAACCTGACCCATGGGCATGCCACTGAATGCCCCAGAAAATATTATATCGCACACAATCGACGCAGTTCGCTTAGTGGTCGTCGTCAACGCGAGCGCGCTTTGAGCCTCGGTCCTCGCCCTCGGCTTCTTGGATACCATAGCGTTTCTGGCCAGAAGTCACATCGGCAATCATGCTGTCGATACCAAACGGATCGGCTGTGTCCTTTTCAAACTGGACGGGGCCTTGTCGCTCCTGTAAAAAGATAAAACAAGCAATTAGCAAAGAACTCCTTGTCTTTGTCAGATTAAAACTCACCTCGGCATCAGCAGCACCCTTGAAACCCTCCTTGGCTCGTCCAAGAACCTCAAAGCGATTGGTCTTTTGAAGCTTGCCCATCTCAGCTTCACCGCCCTCCTCCTCATCAGCGTCAAGCTGCGCACGAGGACGGTAGATGCTGTTGATGGCGTCCTGCGCAGCGAACAGCGGCTTATCGTAGGGGTTATCCTCATTGAATCCAGCGTTCATGCCGCTGGTCTGGTTGAACAGCCGCGAGTCCCACATTGACTCGGAGCTCTGAGTAGGCTTCGCCAGACCCAAGGCGACCTTTTCGGAGATATCACGATTCTGCTCACGGGCCATAGCCTGGATGCGGCGCTCAGTACCCATGCGGGACTGGCGGAGTTGTCGCTCATTTTCTTGTCGGCGCTCGCGACGTTGACGCTCACGTTCTCGGGCTTCTTCATCCTCACTTGGGCTGCCAGATCTCGAAGAGTAAGGCGAAACGCTGCGACTGACACTGCGAGAGCGGGAGCGCGCCACAGAATCCCGACGGCTGGGACCAGCACGCGCCTCGCGGGCCTTTTGGGCGAGTTGTCGGAGGTGCTCCTCCTTCTGAGCTTTCTCCTTTTCGGCCAGCTTCTGTTGCATCTGAGCTCGGAGCTGCACCTCCTCACGAGCGTGCCGATCGGCTGTGAACAAGGCTTCGGCAAACTGGGCGAACTTGTCGTTGATAGAGACATCCTGCAATCCACGGCCATCCGCAGCCAATCGCTTGTCCAGGGGGACGGTATAACCCTTCGGATTCTTCCAGTTTGATACGGGCGGGGGAATCTTCCAAGCTTCTTGGTCTTCGGCTGTAAGCTTCCGTGGAGGCGAGTGCATAACGGGGGGCGGGGGCGATGGGGGTCCACGAGGAATCTTCTTGTGTTTGAACTTGGGCGGCTCCATAGGATCTTGCTGGCGCTCGACGATCTTCATAATGCGGTCGTTCTTCTTCGAATTATCTCCCATCTGGTTCGCTGGCGTATATCGGACAAAAGTCGGCTCTGCTCGCCGGCCACCTCGGACGTTCTTGGGTTTCTGCGCTTGCACGGCTCCTTCCACCAAGCTGGCCAGTGCATTCTTGGTCTTCTCCATCTGAGCCTGAACTTCCTCCTCGGACGGCCTATCAAGGGAGATCTCTCCCATATCGACCCGCTGTCGGAGCGGGATCAGATCCTTGAACGAGGCATGGACAATGCGGTTATCGCCATGGCCACGGCGCGCGATTGCATCGTATTTGACTTTACCCTCCGCATCAACCTGTACAGCCAGCGCATTCGACGTCGAGGATGTACCTTTCCGGCCCATATCGAGGGGGTACTGTGCGACTAGAATCTCGGGGAACGCGCCACCGTCACCAAAATCTTCGGGGGCGCGTGGCCGCCATCCTGCTCGGTTTCCGTAGGGCGGAGGTCCAGTTCTCTGTCAAATGGAGATCTCAGTCAGTGATTGATTTGAAGGAGCAGGGAAGGACGGATTTAAAGCTCACCCGTAAGACAACCTGCGACTCATCGAGCTGGTCGGCGCCCACCACACGCGGGCCACGAGGTTGCGCATGCTGTGGCAACTCTTCCTCCTCGCCGGTGTACTTGGGCTTGGGGAGAGACTTGAAGAGTCCCGACGCAATAGAAGTCATGGCGAGACTTGTTCCCAGAGAAAGAGTGGCCAAGTCGAAGGTGATTGTGAAAAGTTGCCGTCGAGATGCGCCTAGCTTTTGCAGATTTGCGCAAGTGGTCTGTTTGAAGCGCCACACGCCAAGACTTCCAAGTTGCCTTCATATCAGGCTCGGTCACGTGAGTTGGCGATACCGTCGTCTATGATCGCTATTGTTGTACGCCTTGGTGAGTATAGAGTGATTTTGAACAAAATGGATGGGCTGGTGAGGTTGTATCCTGAGCTTGATGAGAAAAATTTCCTCTAAGCTGGTTGGAAGAAGCATGGTATTTTCTACACATAAGTCTTGGTGGAGAGAGTACTACACTGCTCGAAGTCTGGGCAAATTATTATCCTTTATGACGCCGGAATATGCAGGTAGAATCAAGATCTTTCTCACATATCAAGTATCTACCGAGATCGCAAATGCAGTAATATTACAGGAGAGGTAGGAGGCATTGTCGTCAGTGGGAGCTCCGAGGTTTCTAAGGAGCCACCGGATTGAACTGTTCAGATTCTGGGCAAAGGTGGGCACGCTGGGGCAGAATAGTCCCCTCTTTGTCACCAATGTCCACGTAATGAGAACGGTTCTGGAAAGTATACCAAATCTTCAATCGCTTCTTCAGCAGCGGTGCTGGGTCGTGGAAACCGATTATTTGATGCTGAGCAGGAGTTAGTATGTCCTGGTAAAGATATGGAGTCAAGGGTGCGCTTACTTTGATAGTATTCGCACTGATCACCAGCTGGCCACGATCAACGAGGTTTGCTACAGGGAAAAACACGTCGGTCGTCCGAGGCTCTTCAAACCCGGGCCTGGGTTTGCGGTCCGTCGGCGGCCAGTATCCATACTCAGCCCGGTCGATAACCAAGCCATCCTGCTCGTACTCTCGCATCTGCCGCCTCCGAACTTGGTCTGTCATCAGCTGGATGGCCTGTTCACTTTCCGCACGTTTCTGTGGAACTAGCTTCCTCAGTTGGTTATGACGACGAGCAGCCGCCTCGCGGCGTCGCTTTTTATCCCGCGGTCGGACATAGCCAAATTCTATCGCAAGGTAGCTAGCCCAAGTGAAAATGCTGGCTAAGATAGCAGCATCATGGGTGGCCTCGTCCTTGGAGCAAAGAACAATAGGCAAGTTGAGATTCTGGCCAAGTCGACTCCAGCCAATAGTCATCAAAATGCCCTGATCAGCGAAGCCAATACCGAGGCCCATCTTAGTGTATTCACCAACCCGGCGAGTTCCTTTGAGACTCCATACAAAAGAGAGATTCGGATTGACTGTAGTGGAGACCTCCAAACGTACAGCTCGGGCATCTTCCATCCTCGCCATCGGGGCATAGCCCTCATCACTCCATTCTGACTTCAAAGGATCATCCGCGGGCGTCCCCGAGAACAAATTTCGTGAGTACGTGAGACCTAGGCCGGCTCCACCGGGAGAGACTTGAACAAACGTCTGCCAGGATTCCGCGGCACGATCAGCCCGTTGCTTTTTCCGGAGATTTCGGCGCAAATCTGCCTCTTCCGACTCGACATCGTCCTCATCAATTGAGACGACATTCCGTGGCTGCTTTGGCAGGGATATAAGGCCGACTTGGAGGCTGCTGAGATCACCAGCAGAGGCATACATATCTTCCAATGTCATTCCACGGAAGAAAAAAATGTCGAGCAGGAAATCTGGATAGTACCAGAGACCGCTTGACCAGGCACAGAAAGCAAGCTTTCTTGGAGCGACTTCCTTTGTAACATGTACTTCGAGAGAGGGTGGGCTCTCCAACAGAGAGCGCATAAAAGTGGTCTTTGTAGTAACCTGGAAAGGCTTGATTCCAGGAATTGGCTGAAATGCACGAGCAACAGTTGTCCTCAATAGTGGAACAGGCAGAACGTCTGCTTCCACCAGGACAGTTGAATCTCTCAAAGTCGAGAATAGTCGGCTATTCCAGAGACCTTTCGTGCCGATTAGCTCCCTGACATTGGGCTTTATGGTGGCGCCCAAACTTATATTGTTGGCAACCAGAACTGGAGGCAGGGGAATCTAGTGTGGATTAGAATGCGGTGCAATTTTGTGTGAGGGGACTGTGAGACTTACATTCATCTCTTCTTCAGTTCCATCGTCGAACTGAGCCGTTGCACGCTGCCTGCGATGAGCAATGTTGCCAGCAATTCCCGCATTGAACGTCACATGCACAGGATCTTCTACTTCTTCGTCCATCATGCCTGCATCTGGTGTTTCCTTCTGCTCATCATGCACCTCTTCCTTGACTTTCTCCCAAAAGGTGGGCAAGCTCAACGGTGTTTCAAACGAATACTTGGCGGCGTAAGACACCGGCACAACTGTATGAGGAATCTGCACAGTCACATCGTCATCCTCATCAACTCGAATCATCGACTGTGCATTGAGTCCGAGGGTGATTGAGCCCTATTATTCCACGAAGCAAGTCAGCACATGACACTCACTCACTATACCAAGATAAGCGGCCTGGGACCTACCCGACTGTTGACCATTTCCTGTACAGCCTTACGTTCGCGTTTTTTCATAGTCTTCGTGAACCACCGACGAAATTCCTCCGGCGTCATCGCTTTCACGCCGACTTCCAGCTTCTCAGCGTCCCCTCCTATACCCATTGCACCTCCATGGCCCCATTCTCTCATCACACCTTCGGCTCCAAGTAAATCATACACCACACGCTTCTTAGGATCAATCAGGGTATCATATGCAGTTTGGATGCGCTGGAAATGTTGCTCGGCGGACTCCTGTAAATGCGACGGTTGCTTGTCCGGGTGGAACATCAAGGTCAGATTGCGGTATGCGGATCGAATCTCAGCATCTGTCGGAGGAGGCTTCTGTGAAAGACCCAGTAGTGAATAGTAATCGAGCTGGTCGGGGTATTCGGTGGCCGTGCCAAACTCGCCGTTGAGTCCGTCGTCATCCTCCAGGCGAGCGCCGAAGGCCTGGGCCGCGGTGGCCGCGGCGGTCGGCTTAGAAGACTCGGACATGGGGACTGGCTGTATGCTCGACCTGTTGATCTAGATGCGAGGAGAGCCCATGGCTGTGACTCCAATAGCGAGGGTGCAGTGGATTGCGGTGCAAGCAAGAAGCTGTGGTGAGATGTCGGAGAAACTTTCCTGGAGCTCCGCAGGCTCCGCTCTCCAAGTCAAGGGCCTCGCCGGAATGGATGAGCCTCCTCAGCTTGAGCCTGTAAGGTTGCAGACGCCGGCTCGGAGACGAACATTTCGACTAGAGAAACGCGGAATAATCAATTCTTTTCTCCATCAACTCGTACAGATTGGTTTGAACCAGTGATGGATACTCTTCAAAACTGGCAGAACGCCAAACCAGCGCCAAGTCTTCATACAGCAGTCGCAGAGTGTGGGGCAGTCAACAATGGGATTGTTGTTCGTGCAGGTACTTTGTAACGCGACAAAGAAGTCTCTTGCGAAGATCTCGCTCGCATAATCGTGCACTAGGTCATTCAAAAAATCGGATAAAGACAGAAAAACACCTGTTGTTGCGAGTAGGATTGGTCAATCTCCACAAGCTCGTCGACGACAGTCCACCCCACGAGTTGAACCGGAAGACCCAACGTTGATTTGGTAAACAGCGGCATAATTGAACTCGCAGGACCGTACCATCCGAATCTGACGCGCAACGCGACAAATGTAAACGAACTTGTGTCAACAATAACGTGTCGCTTTAAAGCGGGTCTTGCAAGGGTACACCGTACTACTTACTGGTAGCGGGACTGCGGAGAAGATCAAAGAGCCGCATGTCAGGTTAGCCATTCACGCCCAAAGCTTTCCAGGCAGCCATCACAACTCTTCCTCCTCAAACGCTCATCATGGAGACCCAGAGCAGTGCAACAGACCCTGCCGCAGCAGGAAAACCACCCCCTATCTTCAGAATCAACCTCTCGCTCCCTCCATCAGAACGCTATGTCGAGCTGGCGCGTCTCTACCGAGACAGGATGCGAGCCCTGCGCGGCATGTTCGACGAACTAGTCCAAGGCGTTTCAACCAGAATCCCACTAAAGGCAGTCCATCTCCTAGCCCGCCTATCTCTGCGCCGACTTTACACAGACGAAGAAACAGACGAGCTCCGAGGAATCAGTCGCAGCACAGATATCGACATGTACCTCCTCGTCAGCCTGAACACAGTGCTCGACCTGCTCATGGGGTGTACCAGTGGCGGCGTGCGAGCCAAAAGTGGATCGCAGACCAAAATGGTTCACTTTCGAACTCTGGATTGGGGCATGGATCCGTTGCGTGATTTGATTGTGCAGTTGGAGTTTGTGCGAAACGAGGACCCGGAGAAGGTGCTTGCTACGAGTATCACGTACGCTGGCTATATCGGCGTGCTGACGGGCGTGAGAGAGGGTCTGAGTATGTCGCTCAATTTCCGTCCTGTACATGATGAGTCGCGGAACGTGGCTTTCTACACAAATCACCTGCTGGTTCTTCTTGGGATACGGCAGTCGATCTCGTCGTTACTGCGCGAGTGTCTTTTCTCGTTTCCGGACGAGCCAAGGCAAAAGGGCAGAAAAGAAGCTCTTTCAACCCTGGACAAGATCGTTGATCAAGTTCCCGGCTTGCCGACCACGGCCGTGTACTTGATCTTCAGTGACGGCGAGAGAACTGTGACCATGGAGAAAGACCATAGGACCGCTGTCGTCCGCTCCTCGCCCGCATTTATTGTCGCCACGAACCACGACCACGAGCCCGACTCGATGCCTTTGAAAGCTATCGCCAACGAAAAGAGGAGGAATCATGTTGGCTTGTCACTTGTCTCGTCTGATGCACAAGTCATGGCCGATTTGATCGAGGACAGCAATGAGAGACGCGATTGCATGCAAGCCCGATGGGATGAGAAAGTGCGACGGGCTGTACAAGCTAAGAAGGCCGATCTGAAGAAAATTCCAGACCAAAACGGCAGTATTGATCGACCTCAAGGTAGTCGTTCATCGCTTCGCCTGCGGAAGAAGCGAGAGGAAGAGGCCGATGGGGCTGAACGACAACGCACCGCGATGCAGAGCTCCTTGGATGACCCAGACGTGTTCGTCACCCAAAAGGAAATCATCTCCTGGCTCACGACATATCCAGTCCTGAACGAGACTACGCATTATGCTACAATTATGGACCCATCCAAGGGTAAAGTGGCTTGGCTGAGACAATACGATCCAAGTGAATGGGAAGAAGTCAATGAAGACGCGAGTGACACAGATGTGGTGGTCTTGTAATCTCGAGGGAACAGCATGCAATTGAAAATTTTGCATCAATTATCCAGCCCGATCAGATTTTGTTCTTCTCCGTAAGGTAATGTACAGATAACAAGCGCTCACACGGCTCGCTCAATAGGAAATAAAAAAGAGGGGCAAACAACAGCACAAAGAAGCAGATATTATGATACATGGGTAGATGAAATGAAGCTTGCTGCTCGGAGCAGAAGTCTGAAGTAGTCGAGCCGCCATCGTCAATATCGATACCATCACGTCGTAAAAAGACAATCAAGAATCATAAGGAAAGATCGAGTCAGATGACTTCATGCCTGTATCGGTGACAGGTCATGGGGAGATAGGGAAGGAGAATGAAAAATGCATAAAGGCCATCACGCAGATGCTTTTCTAATTCAGGAAGAGATATGCCACCCTTTTTTTGGAACAATGTCCACGCTGTGAAATGAGAATTCGATCATAAGGGGGGTGGATCGTCAAAGGATAGGGCCAGGTCGCGTCGATGGTGTGAAATCGAGTCAATTCAGTGATCCTTCAGCCAAGCGATGTTCTTGTCCGATAGTGAAGTGTCGTCAGCTCTCATAGCTCGTAGGAGGATATCTCGGGGCAGAGATCCATAGAAGAGGTCTTCATCGAGAGTGCCTGGTAGCTGAGGTGGAGTGCCAGCAGGCACCTTCGTCTCGAGTGAAGGACCATCCACGGCGAAGCAGATTTTGTCCTGAGTGCGAGACCGGTCATTTGCGCAATCGATCATCGCGTCAAGTCTCTTCTTGATGAGATTTGCCAGGCTGATCGAGCTATCCCAGTGGCGACCCAGCAATTGGACCATGCCGTAGGCACCATTGATGAAGGAGATACAGTCTGGCAATTCGGCCACCATTCCGCCGGCACTGAGCACATCAACCGCAGATAGGACCACATAGCCCAGGAAAGGACTGAGGAGCGTCACGTTAGGTGAGGAGGTATCGCCTGCTGATCGGGAGGCTTGGACGTCATGCGCGTACTGAACAACAGCTAGTGCAATTCTGAGCGTTTCCACCGCGTGGTATCGCGCACGGTGGATGTACTGAATTAGCACCTCAGACCGTAGACTTTGGTAACGCGCATGTCGGTAGAGCTTCATCAAGGTGGCGTGGTAGAACATGTGAATTGCAACGAAAGCATCAACCTTCTTTACTTGACTCGCACGCTCCATGTTGCCGACGGAGAAGGCGAGATGTTCGGGCAGTCGGTTAATCCAGTTCTCCGTCCGGCGGATAATGCTGGTATGAAATTCTTCGGCAAGTTGAGCCCAGCCCTCAGACGAGGTGTGTGACAGGCGGAACGCCTGGAAGGTGACATCGCCCCAGATAGAGAGAATTTGGATCACAAAAGCCATGGGACTGAGGGAAGACCGATCATCCTCGGTGGACATTGAGGCTTGATTGAGGACGGCTTGAAAGTAGGGAGCCGTGGCGTATTGTTGTGCCTCGTAAATGTCTTCACGGCATGGAAGTCGAATCAAGGCCGATTCCGAGGACATGGACGTTGACGTGGCAGAGAAGAAAGATGACACTCGCTAGTACATAATGTTAGCTTGGTTCAATCACCGCAATATTCGCGATTAATCCATCCTGACTTACATCCAAGATGTACGCAACCCAGAAGGTCCGACGACGGCATTCAATAAGAGCCTGTGGGTGCAATCCATATTCGCATGCCTGATTTTGGCTCACAATCACACCTCCAGATTCGATATTGAATCGAAGGCCACAGACAGCCCGTCCGGCGGCGCCGATCGAGTCCCACGATCCCACCAACGAGCCGGCAGCATAGTACAACAGACTCATCATGAGATGACTCTGGGCAAGCTGAAGAGACAGATTATGCTGACTCCTCTGAATAGCAAAGCGGGCAATGCGAGAGTACCGTCTCAATGCATTCACCTTGTCCGGCCGGTCGGAGAACATAGACCCTAACGCCATCATCGAGTAAAGCAACATCTTGTCTTCGGGAGACTTGGTGTCGCATGACTTCAGCCACAAGATGAATCGAGCATGGGGAAAAATGTGATAAAGTCCGTCATTGACGTTTGAGAAATACGTTTCGACGTAATGCAAAGTCATTTCTGGGTCGTGATCATACGGGTCGATGTTCCAAGAGCCCACCAGGGGATCCTCGGGGTTTGTGTCTCTCATTTCCCCCAGGATATCTGAGTACTCGGGAAGCCGATTGGTCTCGGCATATTCAACCTGTCGAACGAGACTCTCGGCTGTAAATGGCCGGGGTATCCGGTAGGCTCGCTGTCGGTATACCCGATCCGCATCTATCATGGGGTCCTGGGCACTCTCCATGCCGGAGGGCGTCAACCCTGCGCCTTCTGAGGTTGGCGAATGACCACTACCTGGAAGTGATGCTCCACTATCCGATGCACGACCAATGTTGTACATCGACGACGAGACATCCGATGGATTTCCAGGCGGCCCGGCCGAGTGTGAGCCTCTCGAACGGTTTCCACGGAGCCTTTGAAGATTGTCAGCAAAATCAAATCGACAGGGCACGGTCGGAATAAAATGTCCAATCTCAAGCGGTATGACTTACGCGTTCTCAAATCTGCATTCTCGGCCAGACTTTTGGCACTGATCGCACTTAGGGCGGTTCGGTTGACACTTGATTTTCTTCTCACGGCAAGTCAAGCATGCCTGTGCAAGTCGCTTTCGGGGCTTTCCAGCCTTTGTGACCCCCCAATTGGGATTGACGGGTTTTCCATCAACAATCTTGGGCTGATGAGATCCATCAGCATAGACGAAGCAAAGCTCGCCGTCAATGTATCGTTCATCAACCACATGTGGCAGGAGTGCGGGCGGATTTGACCGGCTTACACTCTCAGGCGACGAAACTTCCCCTACAGTGGATGAGTCGTGATATGACGGGCCATGCGGAAGCAATTGAGCATGTGACATGGTCCCCGTCGAAGGGTCACTCCGTGTTGCTGCGTGATGATGGTTCATGTCTCTGTGGTTGGGCATGGCCACGTGCGAGAGAGGCGGAAGGCTAGGTTGCGAGTGCGGAAGAGACTCTGAGCGGCGTCGGTCTTGTCCGCCGATTGGAGGTGGGAGTGTGGACTCATGATGGCGGAAGGGATATGATGGTTCGCGATGTGGATCAATGGAGGTGGGAGTCCCATACTGAGGATGAAATGGTGGTGGTGAACTTGGACCAGAGGCCGGGGTCAAAAGTGACCTGACAGAAGGAAGTTGCTCAGTCCTTTGGCGTTGAGAACCAGGTTCGGATGATGCTGATCCTCTGGTCGATTCTGGGTTGTCGCCTGACTGGCGCTGTCGCAGGAAAGGGTCTGTTACAAATTGCAAGTTGGCGGGAGCGCGCGGAGGAGGAAGCTGGAATGGGTTATCCCCGGATTCTGATCGATTAGCGCGACACTCCGGGGACTGCTCCGACGACGGACTACCTGCGATGGGTAACATACGACCGAATGGTCCAACATAGTAGCCTGAGCCTGCCATGGCTGGCGTTGGGATCGAGCGATGAGTGACGAGTATGGGTTCTCGAAGTGAAATCATCTACATGACACTTCTTCTGAGCATCAATTTTAATTTTCTGCTCCTATCCAACAGCCTTGTACCTTTCAAGGTTTGGCGTCACCGAATGAGAGATATGCGAAATGCGGGATAGACCGTTAAGGTATCGTTTTGGTTGAATGAAAGGCCAAGTTTGGAATGTCGAGGGCGACAAAGAACTCCGATCAAGGAAAGAATCTAGCCAAAGGTATGGCAATAAGCAAATCAAACCGGGTATAACAGTCATCCGTGTAGGGAAATCTTGTGTCTCCGGTAAACTCACCAAATACAAGACGCGATAGCCTCCGTTGCAGACGTAGTATAAGAGTAAGTCAATCAAGTTCCGGTGCCAATGGTGGTGAGAGAAAACGCAAGATCATGAATTGGGGTCCAGTTGAAGAAAGAATTTCGTCTCCGCAAATACAGACGAGACTGATCAAAGTCGATCCAGGTTTTGTTCGTGGTGTGGGAAGTCGAGTCCTGATCATTCGAAGTGTAAGGATTCGCGCCAGGCCGTATCTACCTGCAGCAGGACTGAACAGAAGAACTAAAATAATGAAGCTGGATCAGAGGATCAACATGTCGCAAACGGCCCTAGTCGTCACAGTCTTTGGCGCATGTCCCGCTATAACCAGGGTGGCTGCAGGATCCCAGTGTTTTGCATAAGCTTCAAAATCGCTCACGTTGGGACTGGAAAAGAGGGAAAGACACGCGAGTCGCACACAACCATGGGATTATTTCCCACCAAGACCTGACGGAATTCGGGCCGAAAGGAGCGTTCCACGACAAAGGAAGGGCAAGTGCCCCGCGATAGAAGGAGAGAAGGAGGGAGCGCGGCGTTCAAGAAATAAATGCACGCCGACCACTAGGTAAGCCGAAGCGGACAGCGGTCCGCTCGATCAGGACGGTCCACGAACACCGAGACGATATTAGTCTGCATGTGCAGAGTGTTGGAAGCAGAGGAAGCTCCAGGTAAATGAGAGACAGAAATAGATCTGTCCGGGCACCTGGATGCTGGCGACGATAATGAAGTCGGAAACGTCCGAGCCAGGAGCCGAAAGGTGGCACACGGCCTTGACTATACAGGGAAAAGGTAGCCTGGTCGGAGGAGTCGCCCGTCACTGGTCCGTAGCCAGCAAGGGATCCTAGGGAAAATAGCTAAAAGTAGCGCCCCGCGGTGAATCCAATCAACTAGAGCGCACCCCGCGAGCTGGTGCCAGACTGCCAGCACGTTTGACCGGGTAGGCGGGTTACTTTCTCCCTCTCTTGCACCCGAGCAGACAAGCGCAACCTCAGCCTTGGTGTCCTCTGTTCGCAAAAGTCCTCTAGCATCCAAGAATGGCAAAAGGGCAAAAGGCAAAAAAGAGCTCAACCAGGTACGACAGAGGGTCGAGACCGAGTCGAACGCAAAGAGGCGGAATAATCGAAGCAACAATCCACAAACCAGACCGATGCGACCAAAGCCAAATAGTAAAAGACAAGGACGAAGAAGAGAGGACAGCCACTTGTGGATTCACGGACGGAGTCGCAGTATGGATTCTGGGGTGACCGGGGCGTTGATAATACCAGGCACAAAAGTACTCAAACAACGGTTGTAGTGTAGTAGTGGCAACAGTCCAGGTGGTCGCAGTAGTAATGATAAATACCAAGAAGCCAAAAAGGCCAGAGACAGCACGACCAGGAAAATGTATCCAGCTACCAGCGACTTAATGACAAGCTTCCAACCATACGATCGACGTAAAGGTGGGCTTGATCTAATACTGTTCTGGGTTCGGTCCGCGCAGAGTCAGCCAAATCCCAAAAGGACTGGGGACCAGGACACATGGGAAAAAGAATAATATGAGACACTTTTTGGCTGAGCCCCGGCTCTGCTCCGTTTGCTCGACCGAGGAGAGAACCGCCCTTTTTGGGCCCGGCTCCTTTACCTGCAGGCGGCTCCCAAGCAATCAGGAAATGGAAAAGAAAAAAAAGTAAATAAAAATGACAAAAAATAAAATAGATTGGGTTTCGCTTCATGATATATTCCGCGCAGTTACTGTAATGATATAATTAAATATATTAGACTATCAGATATCAATTGCTCCTTAGCGCCACCGTTATTTTGCCTTTTTTGTTCTATCCAGACGATGCGCCGTTCCTTGTCCCCCGTCTCCAAACAAGCCGATGGCAAGCTTCGCTCCCATCGAGCCGCCTCCATAGGGCGAAATTTTGAGGTCATATCTACCACACTCCGAGTGGATCCTGGCCCTTACGGGAGATAGTGTATGTATAATTCTGCGCCCGTTCGCCGTTGCAGTCGGATCACCAGTAGTAGTATGAGTAGATCCGGCATTCGGGCAAGACCAAGACCGGTGGTAGATTTGTTCCCGATCACAAATTATGGGGGCACACTGGCGTAATCCCTCTCGACTCTCGACCTTGTCAAGCGGCATTTGAATTACATTGCCGTGGTGCTTTCCACGGGTGTGGAGAGGATCTAGTATCCGAGGTTAGTTCTTTTTTTTTCCATTTTTTAATATGAGGTTCTTCATTTATTGCTACTACTATGTAATTATATGGGTTGTTTTATGCTCCGGTTAGCATCACTTACTATGCTCTCGGTTCGATTTGTCGTGGGGGGCAAAAGGCCACACACTACTACTGTACTGCAACTACTACTACGCCCTACGCATAATAACCCCCGGTTCATCCGAGTCCCCATGTTAGCTCCAGCCTTCTGCATCTTTATATTAATCCCAAATTCTGCGCAAGGATCAAGGATGTTAGCGTTTGGGGATGCTAGTTGAAGCGCAGACCAGCCTCGGCGGTCATCGCTAGTCATGTACTACTACCGAAGCATTGGGGAGTCGTTTTTCTCTCAAACTATTTGACATTCCTTAATCTGTCTCTCTTTCTTCCTCCTAAGCGTTATCGCCTCCAAAAATGAGGGGGAATATGAACCGTTCTTCAATTGCTTCATGGTAGTTCGCTCAGATCGTGGCAGCCTAGTTCGTTAACCTTACTGGGGAGCACTAAAACGTACTAGACGCGTTTTACAGTTTGTCCACTACCGGCACATGCAACCCAATGAACCAGAGAAAAGTCCCGGGATTTGGCCCTTGGATCTCCGATAATAATAAATAATGTAAAATATTAACGAAATTTAATCTTTCTCTCCTAGACTCCTACACTATGTGTCCTTTTTTCCAAGAAATAGCGTAACAATCGGTCGTCGAGCCGCTGAAATCAACTAGTCTGGCTGAAGAAACTCTACCAGCCGGACTTTCCGACCACGATTATCCTGCTGAAGTACTTCATCTCGATTTTCCCTGAATTTTTCTGAGCATCGTGCCTGCCGCGGTGGATGAAAATAAGACAAGAGCTTGTTTGGACCCGGAATGATGGCCGTAAATCCTCCCCTGGCAGTGGGTCGCTGGACACTTCGGCCGGTGGCGCGGGCGACTACATGCCTAGTCGGGCAAATCCTCCTGGCTCCCGGTGTTGGGGCCGCAGGGCTTATCTCTCTTTTGGACGGACTGGGTGAAGTGGTTACGAAGATCACTGGATCGTGAATTCGTGGGTGGACTGGGTCTGGGTGGGCTTCGATGGGTTCCAATTTTTGCGCAGGAGGACCCTCGGTTGAATTCTGGCAATTAATTTGACTTTGGTTTCTCCAGCTTCAGAGTTCCATATGACGAACTTTAGTTTTTAGTCTTACGGACTCCGAATGGATCAAGAATTCTGGCCGAGATCCTCTTGTGCCCCTTCGGTTGAATTTAGTGACCTCGGCGCCCGAGGCTTACAGTATCTAGTTATGTTGACGTAGGGCATATCACGCAAAGTGGATGGTGGACAAACTGTTCGATATCCACACGACGTCTGTACTTGTGGCCCTCCAAAGCTCGGCTTGGAATGCCTAGGCTGGCTGGCATGTGCGGTTTCTGCGCATACACCAAGAGGAGAACTTGTGAAGGAAAGGCTCGGCGGTTAGGGGAAGTTTAGCTTTAAAAAAACGGTTATGCTTGATCACTCGAATCAAAATGCTATGATCATCAAACGCTGGACGTCTGAATCGTTAACAAGATTGAGATCATCTTCGTCATCTTCCTACTCCATCACGGACAATCATTCGACAGGTCAAAACTACCCCTCTGTCTCAAAATCAAACACAAACGTGAATTACCTCTCCAACGGGGCGCTCATCAAGCCAAGCGCCCACAGACAGGTTGACACGATGCAACTTCTTGCCTTTGGACTTTCGACTCGTCGCAGGATCGTATAAACCGGAGCCCCGTGCAGATGCTCATCAGCGCGATCGAGTAGGACATCCGACAAGCAACGATGCCACTACAGGGAACCCTGGCCCTCCATACGAAGTTGTGGTCCAATGGACCCAGCGTGAGATGCTCCACCATGTCCACAAAGTTGTTGGTCCAACGGTGATGTACTCCGGAGTTGACCACGTATGGTGTCTCAAA
>JAXQJV010000496.1:0-18587 GCA_037042255.1 Penicillium sp. PG106-07D
AGTCCTCGCGATGTGATTCTGATTCACAATCTCAAGAAACGCAAGTACATCAGCACTACCTCCATGGATGCAGAGTTGTCCTTGGTGACGGCCAACATGGCCCTTGCGGCTCCCGGAAAGGTCTTCTTCGACCCCTTCGTTGGAGCGGGGAGCTTTCTGGTGGCAGCCTCGCATTTTGGTGCTTTGACGATGGGCTCTGATATTGACCCTCGAGCGTTTCGTGGCAAGGATCATGAGCGGGAGAACGGGATGGCGATGCTGCAGAATTTCAAGCAGTATAATATCGTGAGCCAGTTCCTCGATTGCTTCACATCAGATGTCACGAATACGCCTTTGAGGGACGCCCCATTGCTGGATGGTATCATCTGCGATCCGCCGTATGGTGTTCGTGAAGGCCTTCGGGTTCTGGGAACCCGCGATGGAAAAGTCATTGAGCCGGTCATCATTGACGGGGTCCCTGCTCACTAGTATGTCCTGATGATTCTTGTCACATGCACCTCGAAGCGGAAGTAATCTGACGCTCTTACAGTCGAAAGGGTTATATCCCACCAAAACGGCCATACGGATTCGAAGCTCTGCAGAGGGATATCCTTGAATTTGCAGTTCGCAGGCTCGTCACGAACGGACGCCTGGCGATGTGGATGCCCACAGCTAGCGACGAAGCTGTGGAATTCCCGGTACCTATGCACCCAAATCTAGAAGTCATCAGCGTTTGCGTCCAGCCTTTCTCCAACTGTGAGTACAACTTCATCCTAAAGATATCTTATCGATAAAAGCTGACTGGTGATTTCGCAGGGTCCCGTCGACTGATGATATACCGTCGTCTACCGGAAGGAGAGACATCTGATGTCACCCTCGGAAGAAGCAAGACGGATGGCGAGGGTGTATCTGCTGATGACCTCAACGCATTCCGGGTAAAAGTATGTACAATGGTGCGGAGTTTCTTGTCCAGCAGATCTAACTATTCATTGCAGTACGCTAAGCGGAATGCTTCAAGAGCAGGGGAGAAGGAAAAAGCAGCATAATGAAATTGATGCCGTCGGTAGGTCTCCAGAAAGGAGCCGGTCCCCAAAGTCACTGAGAGACTACCAGCTCAGATACTCAGCTGAGAAACCGGAATAGACGGATGAATGGTACATGAGACAACCTCTCCTCAGAAGATGTAAAAGGAGGCAGACATAGACTAGTCCGTCTTCACAGTTTGCCTTTCTCTGTTGCCTGGCTAAGATCCACGCCCTCGTCTCGTTGGATACGCTTAATCTCAAGCTCCAGCTCAATTCTCATAGCACGGGCCAACGCAGCACCCTCCTCCTCATCAAGTTCATGTCGCTGACCGCGACCAAACATCGCAAAGCTTGGCTTGTGAGCGAAATCGGATGGCCGCGGGATGATGTGAAAGTGAACATGAGGGACTTGCTGAGCCGCTCGTACGCCTATATTCCCCAGTTAGCATGAGAATTGAATACATCGGTAGTGACCTAGGTCTGCTAGATCATGACTGCCTTCCACAGGTCGTATGAAAGGTCCAATAAGGTAGCTCCAGAAGGGTCCCGCTGCCAACAGCCACTTCTAAAGGCGCGGATGCTTGATGGTTGTACAAGGATAGCAGAGTGACGTACCGTTATTCTGGACAACATTCCAATGTCTATCCGGGTCATCCCCGAAAATGGTCTTGGTCACGACTCTCGAAATAATCGGAAGCCATTTCCCTATCTACCAAAGAATTAGTATGTTAGACCGTCAGATTATAGAGCCGTAAATCAGTGTGCAAAGGATGTATCGTGAGATAGGACGAATCGTAACCAGTAAAACGAGCACGGCGTCCTCTAGGGAACGAAAATGACAGAACATACCTCCTGCCCAGCAGCAACGCTCATATCACCCAACTTCTCATAATGCCGCCGCGGAGCAATCAGCACATGCCCGTTCGTCAGCGGCATAATATCCAAGAAAGCAAGTACATGCTCCGTCGAAAGAATCAGATGGGCTGACCCTTCGACCATGGACTCGGACGAGCTAGACAGCGAGTCTGGATCATTGAAAGGGGCAGGCGGGTTTGTTGTGGCGATATTGCAGAATGGACAGGGTGATACTTCAGCGGCCATTTTGAACGTAGATGTTGTTGGCTCTGCTGACTCAAGTAGAGCGCGCGATTGACGGTGTGACCGCCGTCTTGATGTGCAAGGTATGGTCCGTTGCTTGGTGATATGTGACCTGTGTGGGCCAGACGTTCCCCGCTATCTATCTACTTGCAGTCACCGGAGGCCGAAACTGTTTCGAGCCCGACTCAAGCTTTGGAGGTAGACGCGGCTGAATGAGGACCGGGAAATGTGGGATGAAGAGCAACAAATTGCGCTCATGTGGTGAGAAGGAAAGTGAATTCGTTGCATCGTACATACACTCCGGCAGCGGGTTGGTCAATCGGACGTGGTCAGTCCGAAGGATCCAACCTCGGCTAAGACTTAATTGGGAATGTTAAACAATAAGACGAGTCCATTTTCAAACTGATGAACTCATTCTGCGCATCCGATTCTGAAGAGAAGACGCCTATGTACACCTTCCCCAAAATTAACAAGAGGCGAGAAACGATTTATCAGGAGATCAGAATCGCATCCAACCACGCCGAGCACCCAGCGCAGAACCAAACTAATTTAACAGTAGACCCCAATCCAAGACAACCTTGACGATGATTAACCTTTCCAACCCAATCAATCCATCTAGTATCCGTGGAAGACTCCTTTGTCCTCAACCAACCTGATCCTTCCAGACGACGAGAGATTGGAATTTCTCCAAAGACCAAGCCAACCTCTTTTTGTTTCGATCAAACCAAGCCACTGATTGAGGCAAAACTGCCTGATTACCCGCAGTGGAGGGGGAGAAAAGTGACCCAAGAAACGAAAATAAAATCCATGGGTTGCAAAAATGGTGAAATTCTGATCTTGAAAAAAAGAACAGGAAAGAGAAGGAGAAAAAAAAAAATAAAATAAAAGTCCGACGCCAGAGTACCAAACGCGAGTAATGAAGAATGGCAAGGTATCAGGGCAGACGAGAGACGAGGCACCCCATGCAAACCAAGTGAGAAAAAAAAAGAAGAGGTAAAATAAACCACACAAGCCGAATCCGAAAACAGAACCACAGGGCTGAGCGCCGAACACCCCCCAGTCACACAAGACAAATGCCGAAGCGCACAAATCAATCAAGTCATCGTTAAGAATATGCAAGAGGTAAACAATACCAGCACAATGAAATGCCAAAATATGGAGGAATTCGAAGTTCCCTGGTCGCAGTCTCTCGAGGGCCTTGGGATCGTCATGAAGGACAACGACAATGCCGACACAGGGCTAGCATAACATCGTAAATGGCTTGATTACTGTTCGCCGTCCTTGATGAAAGTGTACGGCTCATCCGAGCCCTCGATGTACATGTGGTGGTACTTCTTAGCCCACTGGCGGGTCAGGATGGAGGCTGGTGAGGGAAGTTAGCATCAAATCAGTTGAAGAATGGGGAAGGGAAGAACGACACATACCCTTCAAGAACTTCTTGCTGGCGTACTTCTTGAAGAAAGCCTCGTGAGAGACTGGCCGGTGAAGGTAGTCAATCATCAGGCGGAAGACCGGGTCGATCTCCTCCTCGGTGTAACCAGCGTAGTGGGCCAGAGTGTCATCCCAGGGTCCACGCTCCAGGATGAGACGGGCCAGATACATGGCCGCGGCAGCAATGTGGCTTTGAGGGTAGCACATAAACCGGTGGTCGAGGAGGCTAATCTCCATGAGATACTTGCCTAGGGTACGAGTTTGAATGTCGTAGTTATCCGCCTTGGAGATGCGACGCAGGAAGTTCATAGGGTTGGGGAAGCTCATGTTGTACTCCAGGGTAGCGAGGACGTGGCGCTCGGCATCGAGGATCTCCTTGTCGGAGAAGGTCTCATCCGCGACATGGCTGAAGTTGGCGACGTGGGGGGAAAGGACCTCCTCATACTTGGAAGCAATGAACATGGCAGTGACACCGACAAGCTGGAGACGATCCAGTGCAACTTGCTCTGCGGACAGGAAACGATCAATGATGTTGACGGCGAGGAACAGAGTCTCGGGAAGCAGACGGAAGCGGGTGTGGACCTCAATCAACCAGTCGACCAGGATTCCGCGCATCTTCCACTCCAGATCGGGCTGGTGCTCAATGTACTGAGGGTTTGGCAGGGTGGTCATCTCAAGGTCACGCAGATAGTCGAAGATCTCCACCACATATTCGGCAGCCATCAAAGGGTCGTCGAGGTCCTCAACATCCAAATCGAGGTGCTTGGGGGCCAAGCCAACAGCTTGCTCGCCACCTCCGACATCTTTTTCTTCGACTTTATCGTCGACCTCAATCTTCTCCTTCTTGCGAGGGGGCTCCTGCTGCTCACCCTTCTCGACCTTGGGGGGACGTTTGTTGGCGGCCTTTTTAGGGATGGGATCGCGAGGGTGCAGAGCAGTAGTACGTGATGAATTGGTGCGACTGAGCTTCTGAACACCACCAGTCTGGGTGGTTGCCTTGGAGGTCAGACCGGCCTTGCCAGCCACAGCCTTCTTTGCACCCTTGATCTCCGCAGCATCGACCTTGTTGACATTGCTGACGTCGCCTAGAGCGGCACGGGGACGTTGAGCACCGGTGGTGGTCGTAGTCCGCTTGGTCTGCAGAGGCTTCTTGACAGCATCGGCAGGACCGTCGGTGTTGAGCGCAGACTTGGCCCGCGTCATACGCGTGACCGGCCCGTTCTCGTCGTTCTCATTCATGGTGCCTCGGGAGCGGAGGGAGCGGCCCTGTGACAAAGTCAGTGTCTGGACTGTAATCAAACCTCTCGACGCGTCGAGGTTCTCAATCCAGTATCAAGGTCGACCCTGCAGTGGAATTGAGGTGGGCTATCAAGGTTAAGAATTGCTTACCACAGGCATAGTGGTAGTCTCAGGAGAGAGGAAAGGGGAACGCGGTGGGAGAAAAGGAAATGGAGAGCCAGATAGACTGGTCCTAGACGGGTCACTCAGGTCAGCATTCCACTCGACATTACCTCAGTGGGGACGGCAAATACCAGAGTATCGAGGTGGAAGTGCACGTACCACGCGTGGAAATGTAGTTACCCTGAGAAGGCTACGCTCGCCAGGAGGCAATGGTAGCTGCTCAGAGGAGTTGGGATGGGAGGATACGCGAGTCACAACGCATGCAAGTTGATGTTGATATCACGAGGCCTCGCGAAGTTTCTGCGAGTCGGGAGTCGAAGGACGCGTGTGAAGACGGAATTGAACTGTCCACAAGTATTTTGAATAACAATTGGATGTTGTTCGGGCAGATACGACCCAGGATTAGAGGGAGGTGGGAGGGGAGGAAGGGTATCTCGAAATGGAATGATGTTGATGAGGGAAGAGGAAGAAGTCGAAAGAGGGCCAAGCGATGTTTGGCCCTACCGTGTTAGCGTGGAAAACCGGTCAAACTTGGATGACGCCCCACACTGGCAAGTCGCGACGGTTCTCTCTCCGACTTCCTTTTGCCCTCCTGGTAGTAAGACGAGGTAGAGATGCTGAAGAAGATGGTTGATGGAATGGAGTACCACTTAGGGTAAAGGAATTCCGGATTGAGGGCAATCCAGAAGGAGAGTATTGGGGGAGGAGAGCAGAAGGGAGTGGTAGATCCAGAAATGAAGGGGAGGGGTGGTTGGTATTGCGTATTGAATGTATTGAGGAGTATTGAGGGCAGTAACGGTAACGGTGGATACGCGAGAGGGCGCGGACGAAACGTGAGGCGCGAGTGGATGTCAACAACCTCGTTGCCCCCGCAACCACTCAGAGGTCATGTGATCTGACGCGAGGAGCTCGGTCTCTGAAGTCCGGAGCCAGCTGCGCCATACTGTGGCGGTGTACTTCTCGTGAGGCGGGTGCACAGCGGTGGAGACAAAGTCACCTGATCTGGTTCCCAGAACTTTTTGCCCTGGCCATCAGCTCCAGCACGCCAGCCCGAAGTGCGAGCGGAGAGATTATCGAGAACCCTACCTGCAATTGGGCCCTGAGATTTAAATCTTACAGTAAACTGCTCGGAAGGCCCATCAATCGGCTTACACCAAGTAGCTATCCTCCGGCCAACCATGCTTCAACCCCGACTTGCCCTCCGGGGCATTCGGCTGCCGTTCAGGTGTTTACCTGCGATTCCGACTCTTCCTGTGCGCCGTTTTGCGACTGTCATTAATGAATTGGAGATGCCGACCGACAAGGTGTCCACACCTGCATCCGACTTCAGCGCTTCCTTTGCTCCTCCTCCTACCCGCGACGACTCCGGGGTCCAGCTCCGCACATACACACCTCGTACCCCCGGTGTACGACACTTGCGGCGACCAGTCAACGATCACCTCTGGAAAGGCCGTCCTATTCACCGATTGACGTTCCCCAAGCGTGGTCACGCCAAGGGTGGTCGTAACAATAGCGGCCGCGTCACAGTCCGCCATCATGGTGGTGGTCATAAGCGTCGGATACGGATGGTGGATTTCATGCGGACAGACGCTGGGCCCCATCTTGTGGAGCGGATCGAGTACGACCCAGGTCGTAGCGCACACATTGCCCTGGTTCGAAGCAAGGAAACTACTAAGTTGAGCTATATCCTTGCAGCGGATGGTATGCGGGCTGGAGACGTTGTGCAGAGCTACATGTCTGGTATTCCCGACGACCTGTGGCAGAGTATGGGCGGGACTGTCGACCCTGGTGTGTTGGCTGCGCGAACTGCCTGGCGTGGAAACTGCCTTCCTTTGCACATGATTCCCGTCGGCACTCTCATCTTCAATGTTGGACTGCGGCCCAACAAGGGCGGCCAGCTGTGCCGAAGTGCTGGCACATATGCCACCGTATGCGCCAAGGGTAGCGACTCCCGGCAGCAGGAGATTGAGACCGATCAGCCCGAAGAGGAGAAGAAACCCTTGACTTTGCGCGAGAGGCAGAAGCAGGAGCGTCTGGCTCAACACATCACTGTCCGCCTGTCTAGTGGTGAGACTCGCCTCATTCACAAGGATTGCTGTGCGACTATTGGTATCGCCAGCAACCCCAATTACCACTACACTCAGCTGGGTAAGGCTGGTCGTTCGCGCTGGCTGAACATCCGCCCGACCGTCCGTGGTCTGGCTATGAATGCCATGGACCACCCTCACGGTGGTGGTCGTGGTAAGTCCAAGGGTAACGTTGACCCGAAGAGTCCTTGGGGTATTCCGGTAAGTTTTTTTCTCCAATGCCAGCTGTCCGTCTTACCATGACACAAGTCGCCTAATTTTTTTATGTTTTCCTCGTTTTAGACCAAATCCGGGTACAAGACTCGTCCCAAGTGGAAGATCAACAAGGCTGTTGTGCACCCGAGACCTCGCAACCAAGGTCAACGTCGCCGTGGATACAACTAGATGGCTTCTTATGTGGGATATCTAGATTTTGGGAGAGCTGGATTGTGTCGCCTTCTCCCGCTTTGTTCTTTGAGGCAAAAGCTATTTTCTCATCTTATACCTCATTCTCACCGCACATGGGATGGCTGTACGATATATATTTCTTCGTCATGTGTTCTTGCCGTGTAATTTGCTATCTGACGTGCATTATCGGGTCTCCTCTTTTTATCACCAGTTGTATATCGTCAAAATGGATGGATTTTGGGGCAAATGTATAGTATGACGGCCCGTGGCCTTTGCACAGAAACCTAACGCATTTAGAAAAATCAATGGACCGAGTAAAGAAATTTCCGTGGGTCGTTTTGGTTAGGTATATAATATCGAGTATAATTATATCAATTGGACTCATTTGATGTATAGGACACCTGCTACTTCGTCGTAAGTGCAAATCAGTGGCGCTACTAAAGTCTGTGACCCCCTGGCTTGACCGCCAGGTGTACCGCCTTCCTATCATGGCCTACTTAATCCCCCAAACGCGTAGTTATGTATCGCATTATGTTTATTATCTTGATCATCAACTATTTCAAACCTCACACAAGAGCTTTGTCAGTGTTTAGTCCTTCATCTTTGCTATTGATTATGATTTTTGGAGGTTTTGGTTACGCAGAATTTGGGGCAGAAAAGGGCGGTCAGCGCAGGGGGTCACAGACTTGAGGAGCGCCACTGCTACGGTGTGGTGGTGATACGGTGATTGAAAATGATCGACGCTTTGAGCCCCCGATTGGCCAAGCCAACCGCGCCAGGCAGCGTCGTGGTGCGTACACCCACACTCAAGCACCCCAGCACCCCAGCACCTCGAAGTCGCTAACGGTTGATCGAAGGTGTCAGTCCCTTCATGGGCAACGATAACTGGGTGGCTTCTCCATAGTTCCCATTCGAAGCTGGTCGAACCACAAAATAGGGGACTACGGTCTGAAATGAGAGACACGTAAAAGTCTGGGCCGAGACTCCCATTGGAACACTCCGCCCAAATTCCCGATACGAAAGCGTGCCACCGTCATCCATAAGAACTCTCTAATTCTGCTTATCCCCACCCACCACGCGAGATTATCAGCTTGATAATGAAACTCGCTTGTATCTGACCCCTTGGCCAGTACGAAGCATCGTCTACACCTCCTCGTTGCTGTGTACTGTGTGCAGAAGTTGCCCGCGCCCGCGGTGATAAGCGGTGGGCTCTCAATCTCGTCATCGGTCGGGAATTACATCTTTGCTCCTCGTACCCGCTGGCGATCCGGCCTGCCATGGAGAACTTTTCGTCCTCGGCATTTGCGCCGGGCGCCTCGCAGTATGCTACTGCCCCTGAAACCTCATACCAAGACCCGTCATCTGCGGAGAATAGCCAGTTGGCAGACGGCTCGGTCGCTGGCGATGGCAACTACGTACCACGGCCGAAGCGCATCGCATGCGTTGTCTGCCGTCGGAGGAAGCTCAGATGCGATGGGAAACGGCCAAGCTGTGGGACTTGCTCGCGCCTAGGTCATGATTGCTCTTATGATGAAGTGCGCAAGAAGAGTGGTCCGAAGAGGGGGTACGTGAAGCAGCTGGAAGCACGCCTGGGTATGATTAACATCCTCGAAGCGTTGTCGCGTATTGTGCGACACGGCCCCATGGAAATACATTGCTGACCACCATTTCCTCGATAGCTCAGGTTGAAACCCTTCTCAAAGGCCAGGAGGCTGATCCTGCGCCGCGCACCTCCCCGCCTCAACCACACGAGACTTCGTTCAACGCGCCTATCAACGAGGAGTCGATACTTGGTCTACCGGACATCTCAGGCCTTGGAAATGACATTGATCTCCCGATTCCTCCGGTGACAAATGGCCTCGGGCCATCACAGCCGAGCCAAATGCTATTCACAGGACCAGCGGGTGCCCCCAACGACCCGTCCTGGGACTTGATTAGCCTGGGGCTGGAGGAGCCTCTTCCGACCCAGGATGTCATTGATGAACTGTGAGTGGGGCTTCTTTGGAGAAAGCAGAACTCTTTGCTGACCTGGCATACCTCTAGGGATAATATATTCTTTGAGAAGATCTACCCCATGTCGCCTATCATCCATCGTCCTCGATACTATGCCAGCCTGAAACTCGCCCCTCACATGCGGCCACCTATCTGCCTGCGATACATCATGTGGTGTCATGCAGCGTCTGTGAGTGACAAGTATTATTTCTTACATCATCACTTCTATCAGCGCGCTCGCAAGTATGCGGAGATGGATGAGATGAAAGGCTTCGGAGAGAACATTATCAGCTTGGCGCATTGCCAAATGTGGATCCTAACGGGCTCGTATGAGTTCCGAATGATCTACTTCCCCCGCGCATGGCTCAGCGTGGGTAAAGCAACACGATTGGCATTGATGATGGGTCTTAATCGTCTGGATGGCCATGGACTCGATGTCAAGCAGTCTATGCTTCCGCCGAAAGACTGGACCGAGCGAGAGGAGCGTCGTAGGACATTCTGGATGGCTTTTTGCACCGACCGCTATGCTAGTATTGGAACTGGCTGGCCTATGGTCATCGACGAGAACGATGTTAGTGCCCCAACGTCCGTTTATCGCAGCTGATGGCTAACTGAAATAGATCATGACCAACCTCCCAGCCTCCGAAGAGTCGTTCCTGAAGAGCAAGCCGCAGCGCACACTTCGACTGTCTGATATATTTGCCGGCGAAGGTGTATCTACACTGTCTCCTTTCGCCTGTGTTTGTGTTCTAGCCAATTTGTTTGGCCGAAATCTTGTTCACATTCACCGACCGCAGCCACAGGATAATGATCATGACCTCAATGGCGACTTTTGGAAGCGCCATCGGAGTCATGACAATATTCTTCTTCACATTGCGCTCTCATTACCCGAGCACCTTCGGATGCCGGGCGGTGTGGACGATGTCAATGTCATCTTTGCGAACATGAGTATCCACACGTCCACCATCTGTCTTCACCAGGCGGCAATTTTCAAGGCCGAGAAGAACAAGATGCCGAGCCAGATCATCACCGAGAGCAAACGCAGATGCCTTGTGGCTGCGAATCAGATCTCGAGCATTATGAAAATGATCAGCCACATGGAGCTGGCAATCGTATGTCTGTCCTGTTTGTGTATCTTATGGACTTGGCTAACTTGGTATTGGCAGTTGAACCCTTTCATGTCATTCTGCCTGTATATCTCAGCGCGAGTGTTCGTGCAGTACCTTAAATCTCGCCCCGATGACTCCACCGTCTACTCCTCACTACAATTCGTTGTGTCAGCTCTCAATGCGATGAAATCCAAGAATCCACTGACAGAATCCTTCCTTGTGCAACTAGATGTTGACCTTGAAGGAACAGGAATTCGGGCTGTGGATAGCTCGAAGGCCGGCGTCAGCTGTGTTGCAAAGGCAATGGTTAGTTCTCTCCACCGCCTGACGTCAAGCATCTTCTTCGCCGTGAATCTAACCTGGTATAGCAAACTTATTGTGCTGATAACGTCGAATGCACTCCTATATACAATGTTCGCGAGTCACAGGCTAGTGGCGGCCAGAATGAGCCCTCGCAGGATGGTTCGAAGTCGACAACTTCTGCACGTTCCTTTTTGCCTGGCATGACTACCTCTCTCCCCAGTCGGCACAGGGGATCACCGATCACCGACGCCGAACGAGGGTCGCTGGGTAGTGAATCACAACAATTCTTCCCCAATCATATTCCAACTAGGAACGGAATCGTTGAAGTAGCCGGCCAGGGAGTCGTGGATGGAGACATGGACTTTTCGCCCGACTTTGGCCTTGGGGAAAGAAATCCACCTTCCGATCATCCTACACCATCAACACTGAACTCATCATCCAATACGTCCTATTCTATGTCTGGGATCGACAACGCTTCACCTGGTAAAAAGCAGCCGAACTCCGCCTCGACCTATCCATCCTCAAGCTCCGCTGGATCTGTCGATAAATCCCACTCTGTCCAAATCTCCCCTGCCATCGCAGAATCCCAGACCTTTGATTTGAACTCTGTTGCTGGCCAGGTCTTCCCAGCTAGCTCCGCTGGCCCCATGGGAACTACCGGTGGTGCCAATGTATTCAATATGCCAAACCGTTGGGATATGCCTACCCCAGGTCAAGACCTGAGCAACATTGACTTTGATAACGTCAACATGGAGGCATTCGGTGATGCCCAATGGGCTCAGATCTTGAACAATGAGAATGGCCCTGGTTGGGAGAGTTGGCGGCCGTCTTGAGAATCGATGAGCGGGGGTACCGCGTTCGGAATATCTTACTAGCGGTATCGACCTTCTGCTGGTGACTGAGGCTCTGATCTCTAGACCTGGAACCGAATACCCCTTGAAAGGGGCATCCGTCCCGTTAGGTGCAGTCCTTAACCATTGTCACGCCCTGGGCTGCCTGTGGTCCTCGTTCCGGGCACCAGGCCTATTTCCACCCTTACCCGAGCGGTGAATAGGCCTCCGGGCTTAACGACTTCACGTCCCAGTTGCCTACCACACAAAAAAAGACACAGGTCTCTGTGGACAATGACAAGTCTCCTCTTCGCGCGGTGTACCACTACAACACACAGATTCCAGATGGTGGGTAGGTTTCGGCTTGGCGCTTTTGGTGTGTTTTGCAACGACGTCATGATCATGAACAGATACTCCTTTTTTTTATTTTGTAACTAATCTCTTCTCTGAACTCAATCTCCTTGGTCAACTCCCCTGAGCAGATTGTATTGATAAAGAAGCTCCAATAATGCTCATAAATCCCTTAAATCATTCAGATTTCAGTGCTTAATCGAAGGAATCGTATAATAACAGTAGATCTAGGACGATATATCCCTTACAACCATTCATCAAGGCTATAATCAATAGAGCAGCCCTGAATGATACTCCAGCCTACAGACCTCCCCCAGCAGCGCCAACAATCTTCAGACCCCCAGAACTACTCCCGGGCCCATCGTGGGTCGTCGAGTAAGCCAACCAATACCTAGAAGGATGCCACGCGACAGCAGGGACCCCCGCATTAACGCCGGTGGTGGGAATAGTGTAAACACTCTCACCCGTTTCCGCATGGAAGATTTCCAACCCATTCCCACCGCAAAAGGGCTCATCACAAGCGCCGCAAATAAAGCGACCGTCAAAGCTCCAGCTAACGCCGCGAATGGCACCGCCGTTCTCACTAGATAACGTGCGGCGGCAGATCCAATCCGTCGTATCCCAAAGAGAAATGAGGGCGTCACTACCGCCAACGGCCAGGTAGCGGCCCGTCGGCGCTAGTGAGATCGCCATGCAGGCGGAGGTGTGTGCGTGGAGGGTGTGGAGGATATCAAAGGAGGGGTAGGACATTATCTTGACGGTGCCTTCGCCGGTTGTTGCGAAGAGGTGTAGGTCGGGGGAGGTTGGTGTCGCGACGTGGTTGGAGAAGGTGGTGGCGTTGGTTTGGATAGGTTGCGGGTGTGGTGTGAGGGCTGTATATGTCGAGGTGCCTGGTTTTGAGCCTCCGATGGAGGATATGCCATTCGTTGCGCCGCCATTTGATAGGATTGTAGGGCTGGAGGTGAACTGGACCGAGATGGGGATCAAAGTGTCGTCCTGTTCAGAGAGAGACGGGTTAGCCATGTGAGCCGCAGGGGCTCTTGGGGACATTCGAGACTTACCTTCCTACCGACGACCATTGTACTTCCATCCGCCGACCACGAGAGGGTAAAGGCCTCGCCGCCGACATCCAAGCGGCTCACACATGTCTTAGAGCGCACGTCCCAGAAGCGCACCGTCCCGTCTGTCGAGCAGCTTGCCAATTCTGCATCCCGTACTGGATTGAAAAGGACCTTCTCCACGGGAGCCGAGTGTCCGCGAAGTTCGGTCGAGTACTTAATAGCAGGGCGTTCGGGGTTCCATATCCGTAGCGTACGGTCAGCAGAGCCAGTCGCAATTAGCTGGCCAGTGGGATTCCAGGCCAATGTTCGAAGGCTGTTCACAAGCGTGGTCAGCAATTATCATGAAAGCGATACGGGAAAGCTCACGTATGTGACCCTGGACCCTTCGCAGCTGGGTCGTAGTAACTCTGAGTCTTGACACCTCCAAAGACGAATGCGAAATGTTCCTTTGCGAGGAGATCGCGGCGCGGCGCTGGCGCCATTGCTCACAGTTCCCTCGAGCGCTTGCAGCTGCTCTAGTGTCTGGCGCCTTAGTTATAGCCTCCCTGTATAAGCGACTGGGGGTTATCGAATTGAGGAGTCCCGGAGACTGTTGCGGATTTAGCTCATGCCGTTTTGAAGGCTGAGCTGCGGCGAGAAGCCCGCCCGCAGCTCAGATCACCCCGAGGCTAAAACAACTTGATGCCTCAGGCATGCATATCTGTGGTTCTTGGTGGTAGCAATTGACTGACTCTTCTTTACTGGAATGGCCGTACCCGGTTAAACTTTTAATGGGACCTTAGAAATGGGTTTCTTGGGCAAAGTAGATGATCCGGTCTTGTAATTATGGCGCTCAATGGTTTACCAATTTGACCTCGCGGGCTGGTTATGCATTCGCTCGCACCCACATGACTAGTCCTTTTGCCGCCGTCTGCCTACAGCGTTAGAAAATCCAAACTATCCCGTCCTGAGGGGAGAAAGCCAATCGATATCTAGCTGTTTATTCATTATTGGAAGGGTGTCATCCATCATGCTGGCGTTTGCAACAAGGTTGTGATTGTGATAGATCCACTTCCAATTTGCATCAAGGCCCCTGCAACCCACCTATACCTATTACCCACCTACCCCTGTCATGGCGAGGGTATCTTCTACATTCTTAAAGATCGAAGCCGCACGGTATTACTTATGCCTAAAACCTCGGGCATTTGATTCAATTCGCAGTCATAACGTTCTGGTCCGAAGCGTGGATCGGGCCTTTGCCTTAAGTTACCTAGACAGACACTGCTACCTACAGAGGTACTAATGACTTGACTGCACACCTTGATGAGATAATAGATAGAGCTTCCAAGATCTTCCTATTCCACAGTTTCCTAAATCCCAGGCGAAACTAGGATCGTGGTTTCCAGCACTAGATCCACACAAAGCTCCGCGTGAAGTATGCAAAAATCTCTCCGCACAACTACCTCTTGGAACAGAAGAGGACGCACCATGAATGGAGACTCGAGAGGCACGATTAGCCTCGCTACTTTTATCTACTAACTCCTATCCATGTCAACTCCATCTTAGTCCCGCTAAACCGAAGGCTTGTGTTGTAGGTGTGATGCTGAGATCACCACAGCCTATCGATAAGGCGAGCTTAATCCAACTTCAGTCTCCGCCTCGCGTTGCGCGCCACAAAATTCTTGCCGCAAGATATCTCCTCTACAAAGGGTCCATTTGATTGCCCACAAAGCTCTCACAACCGTCTTGCTTCGTTCCTGAGAAGGGCATCAACATGTTCGACTTCACCGATGACGCGTCGGGACGCGAAAAATGTTACACCACAGTCTCTCAATTACCAAGCTTTGTCGACTCGAAACAAGTTCCTACCAAGAAGTCTCCATTTTCTGCTATCGTGAACCACCCCTTTGTGCATACAGTAGGCGTCCTTCTTTCAGAAACTCAATTGCCCGTTTCACACAAACTGATTGACTGTGATATAGGCCGAAGTCATCCTTCCAGCTGATCTTTACACAGACATTCAGACGTCATTAGACAAGTTGAATAAGCCTCAATCCGCTCGAGTGTTCATGTCGCCCTCTGATCTACTCGAGCATGAGTTTTTCAACACGTACATAAAGACGGGTATTTTTTTTTCCTGTTCGAGCTTGTCTAGGCCAGCTTCTAATTGGGGTTTTAGGGAATATTCTCATGATATCCGAAGGCCGGGCAGGGTCTGACAACGTGTTCACCTTGCAAGATGGTTAGCTTCTTGCCTGACATCAGAGCTCCGCCTGGTTCTGTGTGTGACTGGCGGCTAATTCTGAATTTTGCATTAGGAATTCTCAAGATCGAGCTCGGAAGAGAAATATTCGAGCTCACAGGACTCACAGGGAAACCTATCCGAAGCGGCGGAAGAAAGCATGCAAAGGAGAGATTCTGTACGCACCACATCCCCTCAGCCCACCAATTTCTATGAGAAGCTAAGTGTCTTTGACAGTGATTGAATTGAATCTTCGCCTTCCATCCATGCTCCATGGAAAGAAAGGATTCGACAGGATCGTCTGGGCCTTCAAAAATGTCCTGAACCAAACTCTGGCTTGGCTGTTTTGCGACCTAGAGTCTAGACCAGAAGACCAAGGTTGGTTATATTGTCTACTTAGCCTATTCGGGAAAACAGGTGTTAACACTAAGCCTAAGATACCAAGCCGATCCAGAAACAGAGTCCACAAATGATTGATTCTGAGGTACTGAAAACCAACCTGGGTCGAATTTCAACACCCGCTCTTCAAGGACTGGTCTCGAACGACATGTCCGAGGGAGATATGCAGGAGAGCTGCGGTACCTTCTCTGAATGGATTGCCATGGTCCAGCTGGGATCACCCCGTGTTTCTGCCGGTGATGACGTCGACTCGTACCTGAGTCGCTACAGTGTACCAGGTGCTGATGCTGCCAGTACCACCGATCTGATTAGCCTGAAATGGCATGGTTTGATTTCAGCAAAGTGGATCCTCCAACTATTCATATCCATACTGTGAGTTCCGGACCTCAAGCTTTATCCATCATGAGAAGATGCTCGGGTGGCATTGACTGACATGGCCCTGAATTGGCGGCGGCTCCAGCTCCCGCACCTCCAGCTCTAGTTCTAGACCTTCATCGGCCTGGTTCGTTCTTTCCACCTCTGCGTTGGGGAGACAAGCTGTAGAAGGAAGGGACGGCTACACAATTGCGACTGCTCCAAATATCTGTTCCTCGGTAGCATCCAACGATACTGAGCCCAGCAACCGCTATGCAATATGCTGGGAGTTTGTTGGGGCGACTGCTCTCGAGTGATGTAGAAGGACTAGTAGCCATTCTAAATCACGGCAAGGTGACCATCCGTCGTGCGAAACCGTGTTGGCGCTGAGCCGTCTCTGGGTGCCCTTGATTGCATTTTGACATCATGCGAAGCCGTAAAATCCGAGAATCTCCTGCTCCTTCTCTTTCTTCTCTCTTCAACACCCACGCTCTCTGAAAGCCCCATTACCAACGTACAGTCTCTGCTCTTGCTCTTCACTTCGCTCACTTCAAACCCTCGTCGTCTTGCTTCCACTCTTTTGCTTGCTTGCTTTCTCTTGCTCTAGTTGTGCGACGAGTAAGAAGCAGCATGGAAACCACTCTTTCAGCACTTCCAGTCGAGGAAACGGAACTGATGCACCAGCTCTACCCGACCCTCTCGGACAACAGTCAAGCCGACATGGATGTTGACAATACATCATTCACATTCGATGATGAAGAATCTGCCGCTCTTTTCAGAGCTCTCGGCAGCTGGGCTCAGCAAGTACCAGAAATAGCCTCTGAGCTAGACGGCATCAACACACCTGAAGAGCACACAACCGTCGCGCCACTTGCAAGGCTCACTGCAATCGATTGCTCTTCTGCCACCACTTCCAACTATGTGACAACTGATTCAGCATCGGACAAGAATCTGTCTGCCGCGAGCACATACACCTCACCAACTTTTTCCCTCAGTCATTCACCAACTCCCGCGCCGGATCCTGTCGCACCACCGGCGCCAGCGGATATGGGCACCAACCAGGGCCAATCTCAAGAGCCTCAGACTCCAAACACTCCAGAACTGATGTGGAGAGTTTACCAGCACATCGAGGAAGAAGCCATCAGCCTGCAACAATTTGTTGACACCCAGCTTCAACGTCCAGAGCTAATGATCGAGGGTCATCATCCAGCGCCATATCCTCACCCAATCACAATTTATCACCCAATGAATGACTATGGACATACGTCGATGCAACCCCAAGTAGAGTTTGTTGAAGTCCATCCGGATGTTGTTTACTGTACACGCATATATGGCATAGCGCCCGCAACATACCCAGCTCCGGCCCCGACCCGGCCTCGACGAGCTTCTCCTGTGTCAAACAAACGCGAAATCCATTTCCTGGAGCCTGAAATGCCTCAGGATTTTGTTGCCAATCCAAATAATCATGGCCGCTGGGATATCGACACAAACGGCAACCGATACTACCTGAACGCACCAAGGACGAAACGGCGTCGTACAAGGTGATTTTTTTGACAACAGACTGTATTTTCCTTGCTTGATGTCTCCTTTTTGATGAGTTTGTGAGCATGTTTCGGTGTTCGCGGAGTTCTTGTTATCGTCTTTCCATTCCTTTGCTCCAGCTTGACGACTCAGTCTAGCCACCTTCTCTGTATTGCTATAAGGTTATGTGCCGACATGCCGCTCAGCGTGGAATGAAATGGATACCTTGCTTATGTACAATCCCACTAGTGTAGAGACAGCGAAATGGGAAGCCGAAAAATATGTAGCTGGGTTATTGCCCATATTTTACCGATATCTGACATCGGATTACAAGCAGAGGCAAGTCCAAAATTAACCTGTGGAGTCTTTTCGGACTTTATTCTTGGGCTCAATGGCCCAATGCAGATCCATTTTTAAAACAAGCTCAGGCCAAATGTACATGCTATACTAGAAACTTGTCGGAATAGCTTCATATCCAGATATCCAGCAGACAGTATGATCGACCCCAGTCATGCCCATTCACAATCCATGCTATGTACAAATCTGCGCCAAAAAAAATGAAACGCCAACAATGAAGAAGACTGGCGACTGAAGATAGAAAGACTTCAATGCCCGTCTTATCCAGCGATATCATTCACCAGGTCTTGCAGAATAGGTCTATTGCCGACCACAGAAGTGCCATTGAACAGCTTCACGCCGCGCTTTGCAGGCTTCTTGAGGCTCGACGACGCCTGTCTTGATCCCAAGGGACTGAGCGGCTCTCGTGACGCGGACTTCTTGACAGCGGGACTCATCTTGATTTTTGTGGATCCAGGACTTCGAGTCGAGTTCGGAGAAAGAATCTGCATGGAATCAAAAGCGGTAGACTGGAACACATGGCTGTCGGCAGCCCCAGGTGGAAGGTCGTAGATCCAGCCCTTCCCTTGGACGAGGCGGACGTATTTGCCCAGAAGCTCATTACCGTCACGGAGCGTGGACTTGCTGCCAAGCACGAGGAGCTTTGTTCGGGCACGAGTGAAAGCAACATTGACTCGTCGC
>JAXQJV010000497.1:0-18593 GCA_037042255.1 Penicillium sp. PG106-07D
GCTCGCCCGTATGCTTTCGGATATGTCGAGCCAGATGCTCGCTGCGTGTGAAGCTGAGGTTACAGGGAGGAAAGTCGGTGCAAAAGAATCGTTGTCCCTTCTTCTTCTTCGACGGAGGCGCGCCACCAGGTTCGGTATCTTGATCGGATCCATCACGTTCTCCATCCGAGTCAACATTCATCGCATCGTCCGTCATGGTCGAGGTTGTTCGAGAGTGTCCCGACACTGCCCTCACCGGGCCATCACCTCGACTTGAATTCGCAACAATATCCGGGTGTTGGTCCGCAGGGGAGGACCGATCTGAAGAGGCCGGCCCCCCGTTGGAGGTCGCACGGGGGGTTGTCGCACCGTCCATGGCGTGGTCGTCGGTTGCGGCCGATGTGTTGACGGGAAGGAAAGAGGCCATGAGGGGCGACGTAATACGGTGGAGGCGGGTGATGTCAAGGTTGGTAGCTTCGGAGACAGGGAAGGTCAGAGGCGATAACCGCGGTCGCAAAGCCGGCAACCCGATCCACGTCACAATGTTGACCCCGGAATCCAGCGGGGAGAAGTCTATTTGTCTCGATCGGATCGCAAGAGCCGCAGCGGTACACCGGAGCAGAAGGGCAGAGAGACGGAGTCTTGAGGGCAACGCTCACTGTACACATTTGCGCAAGAGAATTTTTTAGTCAGGGCCACTACATAGGACAGAACGATATGCAGTCAAAAGGAGATGGAATATGTGAGAGCACGGGGCAGCACAACGAGAGAAAGGATTTTCGACACGTACGATTTGACAGAGACTGTAGCGCTTACTCGATCTCTGACCACAGCTCGCTCGCGCGCTCTCACGAGGAGGGGAAGAGGAGGGGAAGATAGGCGGCAAAGAAGAAGCGAAGGGTGGTGGTGTGTGGGGGAGGGCGATGGAATGCACAACCGGATTTTGTTGAAACGACGCAAGGAGTTGTGTCGGGGGAAAATGTAAGAAAGGAAGGAAAGAAAAGGGAAGGATGGTTAGCCGATCGCGAGCATCTCTTGATGGAGGACGAGGGACGAGAGGAGATCCACGAATAAAACTGGGATCGGCCGGAGGATGGATGGCTGGATGAGGGCTGGGAAGGCTGAATGGGTTGGTGGAGAATCGGAGGGCGAATGTTTCAGGTTGTTCCTGGGCGGGCTGCCGAGACGAGAAGAGGGGGGGAGGAGAGACGAGGCGATCTGATATATACGATACGAATCGAAAATCGAGTAGTCGATAGTCGAGAGTTGATAGTCGAGATGTGGAAATAGGTATGGTCGCCAGTAGATGGACGATAGGCAAGAAAACGTGATTTAAGAGAGAACGTAGGATCCGACCAAGCCGGGGTCAGGATGATCGTTTGGAACAAACGTGGATATATAGATGTGGTGATGTCAAATGGAGTATATCGGGCGAATAAGCACAGAGGGCAAGTATACCGTAGCAGAGTATATGATGGAGGCTCGTGTGGAAATGGAACAGGGGAAGGGGGAAAGAAGAGTAAGAAGCAAGCAAGAGAAAAAGCAACTGGGTGGCAGGGGCAAGAAATGAGGGAAAGACAAGAGCGTCCAGAGCAAGAGAGCCTCCAAACCAGACCAGTGGTGACGACTAGAACGAGGCTTATCGGGAATGCGAGGGGCAAAAGACCATCCCCATTATCCACACTTCGAGTACAGTTACCAAAATTCTCTGTTTCGTACATCACTACGGAGTAGATCATCAACCACTACGGGCACTGCAACCTGGCTACTATGGACACCGCCCACTGCCCATCAGCACCTATGAGAGAACGACTCCCTCGGCTTACGCCTCAGATGGAAGATCCCAGGGGGAAAAGCAAGAGACAAGACAGGGCAGCAAGCTAGGCCAGCGAAACTGGATTGGGCCTTCCGGGCCTACCGATGCAAATCATCGTTTCACCTGATCGACGACGAGGTGACTTGCAACTTGAGCGCTTCTTGCAACTATAAGCGTTCGCCAAAGGGGCCTTTATCGTTCCAGACCTCTGCTCAGCTGGAGGAACGCCCCCTCTCGAAAACCATAATAACTCCCGTCGTCTGCGAATCCATCTTGCGATCCACCTCGCAGGCCCCATTTTACCCATTCATCTCGATCTCAAATACGCTAGACCAAGAGCGGCGCCAACAACGGTCCCAGAATCCCAGAACGAATCTCGACACTCTCTTTACCCCCTCAAGGTCCCAAGGCAAAAGGCACCAGGCACCAGACATCTCTGATAGATGATTCATAGGGCCCCGGTTGAACCAATCGAACCAGTCACTGGGGTCCCTCCATGTTTGGTCACCATTCTGGTCCCACGGGTACGAAGGGGGCCCAGCACCAGAGCACCCTTTCCCCGAGCTCCCGGGAACCAGTACAGTACCAGCGCCGAGTCTTTGACGTTCACCACCATCCGGTAGACCCTGGATGGAGCAGTCGATGAACCTGCCATCGAATCTACCAGCTCCAGGGCCCCGCCAAGGCTTTCAGGCGGTTTGGTACGGGTTTGGGGGAGAGAAGAAAGCAGATCGGTCGAGACCATTTACCTGGGTTTCCCTCCCCACTCATGACTGGCTAGTGGCTGCTGGACTCAGTGGACTGGCTGACTGGTGCTCAGGGTTTCTTTTCTTTTTCTTTTCTTTCTCCCTGCCATGCGACCCCCCTTGCATTGATGGCGTGGATGGATGTATCATCTATCTATATACGGTATCATCCAGGAGGCGGGGCAAAGAATCAGCACATAATCATATAACACAGGCAATAACAGTTTCAAAGAATCGTGCCTGAAGGTGATGATGTTCTGGGGAAGAGAAGAAACTCACGTCATGCTCCCAGAACCCACTGCCTTCGTCGAACTCCCCAGACTTCCAATTCCGACAGACTTTGGCATGGTTCTGCGGTAGGGGTCAATTCCGAATGGTCCGCCCTGATACGAAGAGCAAAATCTCCGCTCTCATCCCCTGGTCGAGAGTACTGAAAGTAGTGCTAGGCAGTCAGTGCTGATTACGGGGCTGGCTTTGTGCCAGTAACGCCGCTTGGCTCGAGCCCGTTCGGCATGCAGCGGGAGGTACGATCTGGCTTGGACCTCCAGCCACTGGCCAGAGCTCTATGCATACATTTATTACATTGTGTTCGGTACATGCTAGTACTGAGCTTGAAGTATATGGTTGAAATGCTGGAGAGTATGAATTGGATGAGTAACACAATCATCTTTGCATGCGTTAAGAACATGTCCACCCTCGCAGGCTACAGCTAGGCTATCTCAAATATCTACGACTACCCCACTGTATACATACCGGTCAGATCGATAGGTAAGACCATACATACTCACCTCTTATCAGAAGCGAGGAGTACTATTGAAAATACATTTGCGAAAGCATCTTTCAGCTTCACAAGTTCACATGACCTTGCAGCAAGGTTCCCGCTTGGTTTACGATCCATCTTGATCTCACCTCCTCACTGTATCATAGTATCACAATGCTCTCGACGCTGCCCCCCAAAAAATCAAACCTAACCTTCTTGTTCCCATAGCGATACACTTTCCCAAGTAATTCCTCCACTTATCACTCGAAAACCTTCAGGGCCTAGCGCCCACCGACTCGCCCGTTGAGGTGCCTGCGTCTGAGCTTCTCGCCTCCCCGCCCCACTTGGCTCTATTCCACAATAATATACTTCCTTCCCCCAGCTACCTAACCAACCATTAACCACTAATCTCCAACCACTAATTCCGCCCAACCCCTCTCTGTTCGGTCTTCCCCGCTCCAGTAGTCTCGACTGGGGTCGGCGACTCTGCAAACGGCGGGACTACCGGGTTATCGGCGGGATTATGATATCGATGATCAGCTGGCGGAGGAGTCTCAAGAGGGGAGAGGCTCGCATGACGATAGCTGTATTCTGTCGCCCACGGTCCGCGGGTACTTTGTCGTGCCTTCGTTTGCCTGGTTGAACCTTGCTCGTTGCTTTGCTTGTTGCTCGCGTGTCTGTTGATATCGATGACCAGCCCCCATTATTTCCAAGGCCTGACTGAAACATCGACCTTCACACCTTCTGTACGTTCGGAAAACGTTTCGAAGTTGCCATAGAGTGCAATTTGCTTGTCATGAGTTTCGTGACGCCACTCGTGACGTGAATGATGTGCTTCAGTTCTAACGAAGCTGTTTCGATTTGCACTCCACCGTCCCGTCTTTCGAAAATTGATGTCGATCGAACATTCGGCGTTCTCCTGCTGGTTGGACTGAAGTTGCCCGACTTGCCGGATGTTTCATCTCTTCATCTATTTCTTCCCCAGTACCCAGTCCGCTGGAACAGGTTGTCCGGCAAACGCACGACAGGGCCCTGAGTTGGTGGCTGATTTCTCCGAGCCGCCGATCGACCTCTGCCCCTCTTTGATTCTTCATTCCTCACCCACCTTGTAGAGCACAAGGAGGGGTACTATATCTTCCTGGCTAAACGACGGAGATGATGCTCAGGCCACCATTGAGCTTCGCCGTTATGGGGGAGCAAGGAGATCCTCTCCCCGCGTACTCCTTGTGACAAGCGTTGATTGGGGGTTGCTGTAAAAAGGATACGTAAGGCGGCAGGCTGTAAGGGCCCGGTACCTGGGAGTACTCCGCATTCCGTATACTTTTCGGGCTTACTTTACTCTACAGCAGCTCACATTGTCACATTGTAGCTCAATGTATGGATGGTCTGTCTCACTCCACCCCTCTATGGTACACTTTAGTATCGAAGTACATACAGTAGTACATGCCACCTGCACGCCTGCGCGTACGCCACCGCAGGGCACCCCTCCGTGAGGCACCAAGCCCTAATCCCGAACGCACACAAAGAGCCCAGTCAACGACTCGAAAAGTAGCGCCAGGTACCTGCAGGGCTTATCGATAACTGGATCCCTCGATCAGCCTGAATGATGTCTGGATCGGTGGGGGAAGATGGTGTTCCGTGGCCCTCTGACGTCGTCGACTCAGCGGTACCTCATTCTAACTGGCTGTTTCTACTTGGACTCACACGGTCGCACCACACTGAGAGGAACCCTTTGCACATGTCCGTACAAATCACATACTTCATCTCGACTTCATATTTACAACATGTAGGGTGGTTAATATGGTACTATCCAACAAATGCTCGGAGCTGGATGTCGCCTCTGCGGATTTCCCCACACAGCTCGAATCCTGGATCTATCGTCCCGTGCTTTTGTTTCTTGATTTATGCGCCATGTATGTAGTTTCTAGGTCATCGCTAGTACTTCCACGCTTCGCGTCTCGCAAGTCGCATGTCGTCCTCCCCCCCTTCTCCCATCTTGCCTTTGAAGCGGTCAAGACCTACATACAGCCGCCTCCCTTCTCGCTTTCTTATGCCGCGCAGCCCTGAGGCACAGATGACAGGCCCAACCCTCTACCAATGTATTCGTGCCAGCCACGAGGCCCATCCGACGCGCTCTGCATGGTCTGCCGGGAAGACCCATGTACCTGAGGGCCGGGTGTCGTAAGAAAAACGGCGTGCCTGGAGGTCCCGGCCACGTATGTCCTCCCTCCATCTCACAGAGGTACCTTATGGAAAATTTGAGGGCGGTGTCCCGGGAGTAGTAGTTCAGCTGGGCCTGAACTGGAGCCCGATTACGAGATTCTGTTGTCACTTCTGCGTTGTTCTATTGTGGTTGGCGTGCAGAAAGTCGGGTACCTTATGGCAAGCTACCTAGATCTATTAAATATGATATTTTTTAGTTGACAAGATGAGCACGGCTACTCGGGCCATCGGTGACCGAACTTGCTAACACGCACATGATAATCTGACCCCAGTATCATTCTGTATTCAACTAGATGGAAACAACCCGATACTATCCAATAATGTCAGTCTCGAAAAGAGGCAACCCCCGCCGGGTGAGTCACAATCACAAGGTCTCAACACACCCTGCCCCGCGATTCTAGCACAACTATATCCAGGTACATGCATAAGTAAATACAGCAAATCCACTTGTGATTTCGGAACGGTCGAACAAGGGCTAACCCAAAGCACAAAGAAACCCTCTACACACTTTTCGCAGCCTCTTTCAATTAACCCTACACCCATCCACCCTGTTCATGGAAGCCTAGCTCTGTACGCCCCAAAGCAACGTAAGCTCAGACAGGACAACCCGAGTCTAGTACCGCCAGCCACCTTTGCAGCAACACATTAGGTACCACCACCCGTGCGGCAGTCATCTGACCGAAACGGAGCCCAGAGCCCAGAACCCAGAACCCCTGCGCCCTGGAGCAGGGTAATTGTCCGAGATCCGGAGATTTTGGGCGGACCTTGTCCTGCGTACCTGGCGATAACCAGGAACATGGGCGGCTCGAGGGTGATACCGGGGCTGGATCTGGTTCGTGGGGTTGGTGCTTCTTTGTTGTGCTGTGCTACGTTCTACCAGCCCTGGTGGTATCAGCGGGCTTGGACTTTGAGGGTCGGGATTTGCTTTTGTTGGTGCCTAGGGTGGTTGGTTCCGGGGTTGCTGCCGCCTTGACGGTGTGGTACCTGGGACGTTGATATATCGTTCCTCGATGCTGGGTGTTGGATGATCCATGGTGCGATGGAGGCTGGAATGGGATGATGAACCGAAGGAATGGATTGGTCAGATCATGGTTGCAGCTACCAGGGCTGTGCCTAGCGCCTAGAAATTAAAATATAGTTCAAGATCTGTGTGTAGTGGAGTATTATGTGCATTATATTCGCCAGCCGCTGTTTCGTCGATGTTAGAAAGACATCTATAAGGGTATCTTGTATTTGTATGCCTCATCAATTATATGACATGCGATCTGGGGTTTCTCTTCAGAGAATTCGGCGCCATTATCGACTTGCCAGCTTCATCGACCCAATGGCCCGACAATCGAGCTCACCATGACGGCCGCTTCGCGCTCCCAGTTGCCCACGCTAACAACATCCGTCCCGGAGCGGCCCTTCTCAGCCAGCAGGCTGGCTGCGGATACTTGTGAAGTGCGCAGGACGCATTCTTTGATCTCCGTTTTGAGTCGATCACGATTCGATCGCAAGGTCCGCGCGGAGACGCCGCCCCGGCTAATGATCTCTTGGACTCGTGATGTGAGGGATGATGCGAGCGACCGCCAGTAATATGAAGGCAGTGACGAAGTGTCGAGGGCATTGAGGAGAGGCTGGAGCAAGTTGGTCTTGTTTACATTTGCTGCAGCCTCCGCATCACTTTTAGGTGCATCGGCGACAGTCGATGCCAGAAGAGGGTGGGTTGGCGCGTGGAGGTTCCTGAGGAACGACTCCAGCGCGGCGATATCCTGACACCGGGAGGACACTTCGTTGAGAGTTCGGTCCATTGTGGGGAGCTGCGACAGTGATTTGGCGAGACTGTTTACAGAGGTCATAATGGCAGTGTGCATGTAGCCCTGCAATGTCGAGAGCAGAAGCTCGGGCTTATAGTCGAATACAGTGGCACCGCCCTTGGGCATCGGGGAGAGAAGGTATAGAGTCGCGGCAGCAGGACCCAAGCGTGCCCGCGCATCACGGACTTGCTTGTAGCTCGATGGAACCGGCGCTTGGCCAGTGGTTGGAGCCATGGCGCTCGTCAGAGAGAACCGGTTAATGGTCTGCTGCGCCCTTGCTTTGACCATGTTCTCGGCGGGAATTATAAACTCGTTACGCAACGTGCGCATCACTTTGACCCGCTCCAGCCCATACCCCTCGTCATCTTCTGTTGTAGCCGAGAACATCTGACGCAGGCTCAAGATCGTGTAGGCCGCACGCTCTAGCGCTCGGAATCCCTCGCGCACGGGCGGGGGCCCATCAACGCCCGTTGTAGATGGCTGTCCTGTGCCCCTGCCCGTGATTTCCCCAACCTGGCTCTCCAATTGCCGACCCAGCGTGAGACAACGTCCAACGGCCCGTGCCAGCCGGACCGTCGCCAAAGAGTTCTCTGCGGCGATGCGCGCTTCATCTGCTGCTTTCCATTTTTGCAAGACCTCTTTCTCTAATCGCTCGTAGCCTTGAGTTACCGAAGTGATTTGTGTCCCCGCCTCCTTCAAGATACGTTCTGCAGCCTCGGTTTGGCCTTGTGTGTGTGATAATAGGGGGAGTGCGGATTTGGTGGTAAGGGTGTGAATGTGGGTATCGATTTCTTGTAGGTCGAAGAGAACTCGCGAGAGTGGAGTAGATAGATCGAGTGGTGTGTCGGTGGCATTGTTGGTGCTCAACACGAGAGTATTGGCGAAGCTAGCCGGGGAAAAGTCGGGGTCGAGGAACGCCTCGTAGTCAATGTACGACGGCTCCCCTTCAGCCATGCTGAGACGTTCGGAAGTGCTGGGGTTCTTTAAAGGCGGCGATAACAAGAAAAGTATTGTCGAGGACTCCCAAGAGGTATTGGAATGGTTTTGAATGCCAATCTGGGTCCTCGAAACACGTTCGCACTGAGCAACGTGCACCAGAGCTTGTGAACGGGGTCTTTTAACTGCGGTTGGCTGTGGAGAAATTATCTCTAGAAATTCACGCGTGCTGAATAGGTTCGCAGGACACAGCAGGTCAATTGTGGGCGTACAAGCAGATTCCTGGAGAAAGACAGCTGTCGCGAGGCTCCGCGATTGTCCCACATGTTGCCGATAACACGGGTCACGTGTAGATCTTGCAGCCTGAGGCTCTCAAGGCTGCCATCACCAAGAGAGCTCGGGTGCCTGTACCCGGCCTGACAACAATAGCCCGGGCAGTGGTTCTGTCTTAGACCTTCAACCCTCAGTGATTATATGGCGAATCAGAAACGCATCCAGCTTTCAGGAAGCTCAATTTTGAGTTGCTCCCAGTCAAAGAGGCTCTCAAACGGCCAACTGTCATACATCGCGATAATTATGCCCAAAAGACCTTCTTGTAAGTCGACTTGACCGCCGGAAGGTGCAAATAAGCTAAAACGCAGATTCCGGATGCGATTACCAAAAGCGAAGCTCTCGGGCGCCGGTTGTCGGCAAGCAGTCCGAACTACACGCGCCCGCCTTCCAATAACACCGGGGCGGGGGTTTGGGGGTGGGGCTCACATAGATAAGCCTTGGGATATTAAACGACTGTCCATCTTTCAGCAAGATTCTATCGATCGTAATTCAAACGAAAAGGTGAGACTCGAGCTTTTGGGTAACTGCCGTTAGGCCATGGGCTGTGACTCTGACTATTTATTTGTCAGAGTATCAACCACCGTGCCCGTTTGAACCACCAAAAACATGTCGACTTCTACAGTGACTACCCAACAGACGCAGCGATCTTTTCTCCTGGCCGGCGAGGAGCAGATCCAATCAGCGGCCAACGACACTCAGTTCCAGTCCGTGGCTCGAGGCAATCGGAATGGCACATTGAAGCTCCGTGGTATTCCTACCTTCTCAGACCCCCTCGAGAAGCGTAAATGGATGAAGGAGCACATGGCCGCTGCATTCCGTTACTTTGGCAAGATGGGATACGCGGAGGGCGTGTCAGGACACATCTCTATGAGAGGTATATTCGAAGTCCCGAAGGGCCTTGGCGATGGCCATTGCTAATGTCTCACTCAGACCCCGTTCTGAAGGATCACTTCTGGATGAATCCATTTGCCAAGCACTTCTCTACCATCAAGGCTTCAGATCTAGTCTTGGTGGATAGTGATGGATACGTTACCGAGGGAGGTGCTCAATTGCCCATCAACGAGGCTGGGTTCATGATCCATTCTGAGATTCATAAAGCCCGTCCGGATGTCGTGGCTGCAGCGCATACTCATGGCGTTTACGGCAAAACGTGGAGTGCCTTTGGCAAGCCCATCGAGATGCTGACCCAAGGTCTGTGTCTACTGCCAGTGAATGTTTTTTGAGCTTGCGTCTTACTGATGACTAACAGATGCTTGCAACTTCTACGGCCGCCTGAGCGTTTATGATGATCATGGCGGCGTTGCACTTTCTCAAGAGGAAGGAAAGCAAATTGCAGAGGCTCTCGGCAAGGATAATATTGCTTGCATTCTCCAGAATCATGGGTGAGTTGGTTTCAAGATCCTGTGCTGCTTCGAGTTCGTTTGTGGCGGAGTCTAATGCCCGCCTTGTCTAGTCTTCTTACAGTCGGACGCACTGTGGACGAGGCGGCTATTCTCTATTCCATGCTGGACAATGCTTGCCATTCGCAGCTCATGGCCGAGGCGGCTGCCGCAAATGGTATTCCCAAGCGTGTCATCAACAACGAGGTGGCTCAATATACTGCCGAATTCGCTCAGAATCCCGTAAGTCTGGTCTGGGATTGATTTCGGTGTGGAGGAAATAATATGCTGACAACGAACAGCACAACCTGTACACCGAGTTCCAGCCTGAGTTTGACTTGATAGTGGAGGAGAGCAATGGACGGGTCTTTGAATGAGAGTATTCCGAAGGGTGGTCCCTGCAGATCACACGCACTTGGCACACTGAAATCAAACAGGGCCCGATGATTTGCGAGTTGCAAGTTCCTGGGCAATTTTTAAACCACCTAATGTCCCTTTTGCTCGCTTGTAGAACAACCTTGCGCGTTGAATGGTGTGAAAAGCGCGAAGACTCGGGTGTGATATCCAAAACCGGGCGAACGGAGCAAACTGTGGGGAAGTTACATCTGCACCAGACCCTGTAGAATCAATTACAAACTTGGCAATCCATTTACACTGTCCGATATACGAGGAATCTGCTCCCATCCGGGTCTCCGGCCGAGAGGGGCAAATCTTCTCCAACGACCCCAACCCGGTGCCCAGCCTGATACGTTCCTGGAGCGCACAGATAACAACAACGATAAGATAGGAGCAATTTTCATGACTAGATCAACCTGTGAGTTCGGTTCTGGGTAGAAAGAGATTATAAATTGGAGATACAGAAAGCGGGGTTGATTTCTTGCATATAATGCCCCCTCGCCCTCAGGGGCAGCCACTCCCAGGATTACCACACCGCCAGCAATATTGTCTTACCATCTGACCTGAATACCTTACGAACGAGAATTCCAGGTTGAGCAACATGTCTTCGAAGTGGGAAGAGCTAGCTGCCGACAAGCGGACTCGAATTAACAACTCAATTCCCGAGGAATGGAGGATCCAGGAGCTTCCCGCCGGCGATTCATTCTTTGATTTCCCAGCAAAATCTGGCCTACTCTCGGACCAAGAGCTGAGCATCACAGAGTCAAGCGCTACCGACTTGGTGCAGCGGCTCGCGCAGGGGAAGCTGAAGGCAGTTGACGTGACCATAGCCTTTTGCAAGAGAGCAGCGCTGGCACATCAATTGGTAAGGGCTGTCAATCGAGACGAATCTACTTTTGGTCTTTGACTGATCAAAAACAGGTGAATTGTTGTTTGGAATTCTTCCCGGAGATGGCAATCGCTCAAGCCAAAGAACTTGATGCCTACTTCGAAACACACAAAAAGCCTGTGGGGCCACTTCATGGACTGCCCATCTCACTGAAGGATCAACTACGCGTTAAGGTAAGAGGCTCGCAGTCCTATTTGATGACCATCATGCTCACATTAGACGTCTATCGATAGGGGCTTGAAACATCGATGGGCTATGTCTCCTGGCTTGGCAAGTATGACACGACCGAATCGGTTCTCGTTACCCTCCTCCGAAAGGCTGGTGCCATTTTCTACACCAAGACCAGCGTACCACAGACATTGATGGTTTGCGAGACTGTGAATAATATTATTGGAAGAACTCTCAATCCGCGCAACAAGAACTGGTCGTGTGGTGGGAGCTCAGGAGGCGAAGGTGCCATGGTTGGTATCAGAGGCGGGATTCTTGGAGTGGGAACTGACATTGGTACGTATATTGATCTCTGATATTTGATGAAGACTGGCTAATTGGTTTCAGGTGGCTCGATTCGCGTACCATCCGCCTTCAACTTTCTGTATGGCATCCGGCCGAGTCACGGCCGTATGCCGTATGCCAAAATGGCAAATAGTATGGAAGGTCAGGAGACTGTCCATAGTGTGGTTGGGCCCTTGGCCCATTCAGCCGCAGGTTAGTGTGCCAACTGCAGTTTATGGTGCAAGAAACTGACAGGCACAGATCTCAGGTTGTTCCTTACTTCTGTGTTGGGGCAGGAACCTTGGAAATATGACTCAAAGGTTGTCCCCATGCCTTGGCGACCGGCCGAAGAAGAGGTTGCGAAGTTGAAAATCCAGGGCGGGTTGACGCTAGGATACTACTCGTGTGATGGCATTGTAAGTCCCTCTTCCCCATATGACTGAATCTGTAAGAGTCTTATGATCCAATTAAAGGTCCTTCCTCATCCTCCGATATTGAGAGGTATTGACACAGTGGTCTCGACACTGAAGGAGAACGGCCACACTGTCATTCCCTGGACACCCTACAAGCACGACTTTGGATTCAATCTGATTAACGGCATCTATGCGGCAGATGGGAATACCGTAAGAGATCATCACAATCTTGGCATTCCATATAACTGACCCGTACAACTTAGGATGTATTCAAAGACATCAATGCTTCCGGGGAGCCCGCAATTCCAAACATCAAAGACCTTTTGAATCCAGACATCGCAAAGATTGACATGAACCAACTGTGGGACACCCATCTGAAGAAGTGGGACTATCAAAGCGAATACCTGGAGAAATGGCGTGAGCTCGAGGAGCAACAAGGCAAGGAACTGGACGCCATAATTGCTCCCATCACAGCTACGGCAGCTATCCGCCATAACCAGTTCCGGTACTACGGATACGCGTCGGTGATCAACTTGCTCGATTTTACCAGCGTTGTTGTCCCCGTCACATTCGCCGACAAGACCATTGACCACAAGAAGGAGAACTATCAGCCGCTGGGTGAGTTGGATGGCACTGTGCAAGCTGAGTACGACCCTGAGGCATATCACGGAGCCCCCGTGGCGATCCAGGTCATTGGACGGAGACTTAGTGAAGAGCGTACTTTGGCCATTGCAGAGGAAATTGGTAGGCTACTTGGCAACTCGGTGACGCCGTAGAATGGAAGGGGGCTATTGTGAGGTCATTTGCTTGTAATAAGTTCTCTCCGTTCTTGTCTATTCTCAATATTGTCTTCCTTATACTACGTCAAACGGGATTACCTCTGCTTTCGTGTTATTAATGTCTACGGAGCTGCCACGATCGCGTGTAGAAGTACGGGATTCCTCTCGGTCAAGACAGATAGCACTAGAGCCTCGATATTCTATCGCATCCCTACGGCATCGTCAAGACCATATACTGGTACCTACCTAACTGGTCGTTGCTGCTATTAGACTAGCAAGTATGGCAGCATACTATATTATCTGCACAAAGGAGAATGCAAAGTGTGATACAGAGGCGAAGAGTGTCTTCCAGTATAGCGACGATGAGTTGCTCAATCTGGGCGATAAAGCACCAACGTATCGGTATAAGCTATGAAGCGACGGTGCGGTTGTAAGGCTGAGAGGCCCAGAAGATGGGTTTCAACCGTGGCATTCAACCAGAAGCACCCGAAGTGCAAGTGACACCCAGATTGCTTGGGGTGTTAGCACAGAGAACCTCATTCGCTCCATTAGGCGCTTTGACAGTAAAGTCCTCAATCACGATACCACACGTACCCTTGACCGAACAATCCATGTTAGCAACAACACTCTTATAATGTCCAGAAGTGGTACCCGAAAATCCGTTGAATACAACACCACTAATCTGGCCCGTCGATGGGTTGGCAGCACAATAAGCCGCAGTCGACTCATAGCAAGTCGCAATCTGGATCGCATAGTCGCACGAATTGCACACAATGTTCTCCCAGGTAACGTTTGAAACACTTCCAGTGCCGTGAGTTGAGCCGCCAGGCCAGTACTTGATGCCTGCCGCCTTGGACGAACCGATCATGGTGCAATCCTTGAAGATGCTGTTCGTGACGATGTCGTCTGAGCCTGCGCCGCCGGCCAAACTGCCGATTGACAGGCCGTGGGATCCGACGCAGGTCACGCCTTGGGTGGTCACGTAGCTGGCACCGGGTTTGAGGACGACGCAGTCGTCATCGTTGGTGACTTTGGTGTCTTCAACTGTCACGTATGAGGCTGGGCCGATGTCGAACCCGTCCGTGTTGTGGGCCACATTGGACGAGTTACTGACCGAGTAGAGGGTCAGGCCGGAGTAGACGACATTCTTGGAGTTACCGCCCGTCACGACGTGGAAGCTGGGGGCGTTCTTGATGGTGATTCCGCTCATCTTGACGTTGGTGGAACCATCCACCCGAATTAAGTAAGGGCGTTTGTAGGAAGAGTTGGTGATGATATAGTCCCCTGCAAGGAAGCGTCAGGTTCTGCTGGCCGGTTTAGGGCCGCTCTCTGCTCTCGTGAGGGGTTGAGTTTTAATACTAACAGCTTGCCTGGCCATTGCCGTTAATCGTGCCCGAGCCGGTGATGGTTGCTCCTTGGATGTTCTTGAGGTAGATAATCTCCCCCTTGTTGTTCCAGTAATTGAAGTCTGTCGACACAGAGAGTTCGCCATCGAGAATGAATTTGCACCCGGTACAGCCAGCGAAAGACAGCTGACTGTTGATATGGTACGTCGTACCACTGGGAATGATGATGTTGCCGCTTGGGCAAGCCTTGATAGCGGACTCGATCGCCGGAGTATCGTCCACGGTGGGCGAGCCGCCTGCTGTGGGAGTGCAAGGAGACGCTCGCTCATTCAGGGCGACATGGCTGGGAATTGGCTCAGCAGCTGCGTGGCTAATGAGGTATGTAGCAGCGAATGCCCGAAGCAATGATTTGGATAACATTTTCTGCGACGGTCAAAATTGATGTGTATGTTAGTGTGAGGAATGACACGGTCAGATTGATTGGAAAGGGCAGGCGCTCAAAGCTGGGCTTTATATCCGTGGTGAGCTAAATGCAGTGAGAGAGCAGCCCACATATTGTCGTCTTGTGAGTGGACTTTCACTGCTTGAACACAATTCGGATAGATCGATTAGGTATACTCCTCCGTGTATTGGTGGAATATCTTGGATCCAGGAGCAGAAGTGGCACAACTTATTCATAACCCCACCCATGCACCCCAGACGTTGAATCAGGCTGAGACGTTTCAACTTTCTTCACGTACTTAGAATTTATCCACTTACTCCCCACTCCACAGAGACAGGGGCACGATGACACGGCCAAACCTCCTTCACAAGAGGTAGATTGTGACCGTTGACAGACGATGCATGTACTCAGTCATAAATTCTGGCCATTGAACATAATCATCAATCCCTTATTCTGTCTTGGGACCTTGGGTACATGTCTGCAGCTTCGCAATGCAATATTCCAATTTTTCCTAATTCAGAAAAATCGAATAGTTTGTCCAAACGCACGACCTATCAAATGCCAGACTTTTGAGCCAAGGCCTCGGTCCGCATCAAGGCGATGCTGATGGGTATTCGTCTCACTCAAGGGCTACAAAAGAAGACTCTACAGCTAAGGCGGGTAAGACTATTCCAAATTCCGGTGCGTCATTTAGCCGGAAAGACCCTGAGGCTAAATATCACTGGCCTAGTCATCGGGGGAAAAGAACCATAAAAGATCTACGCAATTTCTCCGGTTTGTGGATGACACGAGGCTCGAGGGAAAGTATAACTATATGTTACGGACATGACAGGTGGACTTAATCTGGCATTCGGTTCGGCGGCTTAGGCAGGAGAAAAAAGGAATCACTCCATGGAGAAACTTGAATTGTGAACGCAGATCTGCCTGTTTCAGAGAGGCGGGTTACCTTCCAATCAGCGAATGATACCCCGGAAGCGCGCCACACCCTTACTTGACGCTCCACGGGCGAGGCTTGACATGAAACAATGGTGGTAAAATGATGCTCATCTATAGCTGGATCATAAATCCGTTGATGATCGGCCATAATTAGGTACGATTCAGTCGCATGGCACATCTACTTTAGGGAGGTCTCTCAGTCTCTAAGGTCTACGTAAAAAGCTTGACAAAGGTTGTCCCTGCTATGCTGACAAGCTTGGGGATCGACTAACCGTCATATCTACATAAAGTTGACCTCGACATACACTATTTGAATCATTATATTCAACAAACGAAAATCCACTCCATTCCCATCCTTATCAGGGCAAACGCCATCTATACAGACGCAATCGTGGCAGGGTATACGGAAACGAGAAAAATGCATAAAAGTAAGTCCTCGGCAAACTCGGGCATCACGTCGAGAAAATGAACCAGCCCGAACGAAATCAAAGCCTAAGAGTAGGCTGCAAAAGAAGAGAATTAAAAGAAGCACAGGTCATAACGAAGCCTTCTCCCCTCATACGGTACGCTCGCCGGGCTTCATCTCATCCATTTCGTACTCGCCCGTTCCAGCCTGGAGACTGCGTTCGCGGCCTCGGCCTCGGCCAAACCCAGCTTCCAGGTGGCTATCGCTGGCGGGCTGTTGTGATGAGGAAGCTTGGCTGTTGCCGGCAAGTCCCGCGGCGAATCCGCCGAAGCTGATAGGCTTTAGCTCGCGGTGTTGACATGCCCACATGCCAAGGAAGGTCATTATACCTGCGCTGGCGAACTGGAGGCCCCACCAGAGGAGGTTGGAGGGCACGGAGCGGGTGTAGAGGATGGTGGCGACGAGATGTAGGAAGTGAATCGTTAGGGCGAAATCGGGGACCAACTTGGATCGGGACACGAAGAGAAGAAGGAAGATCACGCTGTTATTTTGAAATGGCATGATTAGTCCGGAACGCAGAGTCTCAAGGGCAGGCGCTCCCTTTCAGCGGCTCCAGATACAGGCAACTCACCTGATAACACAGTTCAACATCCAGACCAACCCCAGCATCCAACCAACCGCGGTGTCACCTCTCAAATAGTCCCATCCAAAGATAAGATTCAGGGAGAACGGAGTGCCGTAGACCACCGTCGTGAACAAGATGAGGACTGTGGCGCAAACATAGTAGGCAACCTGGAGCACGAGGATCTTGCGGATGATTTTCAATGGCGGGAGGTCGGATCGCGACCCCGCTGGAAGGCGCCGGCGCGGGGGCATCAACTAGAAGGCCAGGGATGTTCCCTTAGCGGCCTTGGTATGTGAGATGTAGTAGTGGTGAGCAGTGCGCTCGAGGCGAGGCGAAGGGCCGAGGAGCTTGGGAGGCGGGAGGGGGCATGCAACGGTGGTCAGGTCGCGCGTCACAGGATGAAGGACAGCAGGCGAAGACTGTGGATGCTCAGAGGTATTACAAGCGTAAATAGGTCTCTAGAATAACCCTGCGGAGTAGGATCGAGGTGTCGCGAGGGAGTGAGAAAAAAAAGGAAACGGACAACGTTGAGCACTGGCGATCGCTGATCAACAGTCTTGGCACCGCCGAGCCCGCGGGAGCAACGACCAGCACCGACTGACGCCGCCATTTCCTTCCGCATGATCACGAACCGCACCTATCAAGCTCTCTGTGACCTCCGCGCACAATTCGTCTGTCCCGGCACCTTACCAGCCTTTGGAACACACTCCACGAGACACTATTACAATCCCACAAAATGGGCTGGCTCCCTTGGTCTTCCGGCGACTCCACCAAAGCCTCTGACGGCGGCCGCATTGCCCCGGACCGCACAAGTCGCGCGCGCTGCTGGGAGGGCCGGGATGCTTTCTTCGCCTGTCTGGACCGGAATGACGTTCTAGACGCAATCAAAAATGACAAGGAGGCGCGCCGGAAATGCGCAAAGGAGGTTGCGGAGTTTGAGGCTGCCTGTTCGGCGACTTGGGTACGTACAGATAGCCTGTCCAGGGCTATGGATTCTTGTTCAGAAGGAAACAAGCTCATATTGTCCTCACATACCTTGACGATGGCCGTCAATTTTTCAAAAAAAAAAAATATGCCGAATGCTAACTTGAGCTTCGACCGTCTAGGTCAAATACTTCAAGGAAAAGCGTGTGATGGAATATAACCGTGATAAGACGATCGAGCGGATCAAGAAGGAGGATGCGGAGAAGGTGAAAGAATTGAAGTCTCAAGGATGGAAGGCCAACTAGGAGACGTGAGGCAAAACGTAAAGGGCAGATCGGCTCCTTGTTTGTACATTATGTACCATATCCACTCTTGACGTACTTCGATGAGCACTCCATTTAATACTACTCTCATATCAATGCATCATATCAAAGCAGCAAGTAACTCATACAAGCCGTGAATTTGACCAGAGTGGGCTAAGGTTTAGGCAAGATCATGAAGTCATCTCTATCGTGGAGACAAATAATGACCCATGATTCGGCCTATATGCCCAAAAAGTATCACAAAAAGCGATAGACACAGTCAATTTGGCTATAGATCACCATATCCCAGAAAAAGGATGGGTCATAGTGTATCCACCTTGTCCAGCAGACGGATCCAAACCTGTCAGCAAGAGACAAACAAGCTGAGTACATAATGAAGATGAAAGACACCGTTGTAGCCAAGAATCAAAGAAAATAAAACGACAACTCCAACCTAGACACCGCTGCTTGTCCTAGTATCTAGAATCTCGTTGCCCGAGGAAGCCCACATGAAAAAAAAAATATCAAATCAACGCCGGATGGTGCAAGGTCGCTGGTATGTAGAGAAGAAATCCCAGCCATGTAAAATGAGCGGTATGAACAATACACTGATATCAATCCGTTAGTCAAGTCCAAAATCGATGTTGTTTGGGAGATGTTCTTCAAGTACAC